>JAOTRJ010000010.1:10543187-10553625 GCA_028564905.1 Leptodoras praelongus
ACTTTAGAGATGCCAATCAACCTAACGTGCATGTCTTTGGACTGTGGGAGGAAACCGGAGTACCTGGAGAAAACCCATGCGGGGAGGACATGCAGACTCCACACAGAAGGGACCCAGACCACCCCACCCGGGGATCGAACCTGGGACCTTCTTGCTGTGAGGCGACGGTGCTACCCACTGAGCCACTGTGTTGCCCCTTACTGGAAATGATTCAAATGAAATTAACAACAGCCATTATAAGAATGTAAATAATGCATGTGGCATTTTAGATATTTAAGTAATTGCACTTTTCATAAGCCTTATTCCAAAAATGACATTCACAAGCCTATAAGATATACTCTATCAGTCAAATACAGTAGCTCTACAACTTTTGGTTTGTACTGTTTATATTGATGTTAAGGAACTCAGAAAGACTGACAAGATGTTATGAATTTCCCCCCTAGTGATCCATTAATGTTTGCATTGTTTTGCTCAGTTAAACACTGTGTTTCCAGCATGTCGTAAGGTGTAGCGTCAGTCTCGGGTTCCATGTGCTGCTGCAGGAGCTGTTTATATCAGAGTTGAGACGTTTAGGAAGGGAAACACTTTGGTTTCCTGTTTCACAGATGTCTCTTTGTAAACCTAATGAGTGTAACACCTGTTTGATGTCACAACTGCAAGTGATGTTACATTTTCACTGAAAAACGAATGCTTTTGCTTTTTTGTGTTGTTGTTGTTCAGAATAAATACTGAGATATTATTTACCCTCTAAACTCTGACAGCTTTTATTATGCGATTGATGTCTAGTAAAATTTTATACTTTGCTGACACATTAACACATAACAGCGTCGGTGTGCTATTATTTTCAGGCTCAAATGGCATGTGACCTTTCAGAAATGTCAAGCGTATCACACACGCAATATTCTCAGACTAACGAACACCTCCTGTCTGTCACTAATCTTTGGCATCCATAGAAAGGAAAACAAAGCAACTGTGACCTAATTTAGTGGCTAGTCTAGTCCCAATTTCTTCTACTTTTGCATGTTTGTCACACAAAATGTTTCAGATCATCATAGTGCTTTTAATAATAGGCAAGGATTACTCAAGTAAACACAAAATGCTGTTTCATGCTGATTATAATGAATGCTGATTCATAATAAATGAATGATTACATTTATTGAAAATAAGATGCTGTTCAGCCCTACGTGACACTATGGGAAAAAGTAATTGCCCCCGTAGCTACTAAATCAACCAGTTAACCAAATTCAATTGACTATTGTGAGCAATGTTACTAGCCACACCCAGGCATGTTTACTGTCAGATCTGTTGAATCTAAACATCACTTAATTAGATCCTGTCTGGCAATGTGAAGCAGATTAGAAGGTCTCAAGAAGCAGCACATGATGCCACGTTCTAAAGAGATTTGAATACAGATGTGAAACAAAGTCACTAAAATCTACCAGTCTGGAAAGGGTTACAAAGCCATTGCTGAAGCTCTGGGTCTCCAGCAAAAGCTGTTATTCACAAATGGAGAAAACGTGGAACTTTCCCAGGAGTGGCATTAGTAGAGCGCATCAACAGTTCATCCAGGAGGTCACAAAAGAACCCAGACTAATGACCTAATGACCCGCAAGGCCTAGAGATAAGAAAGACACAAGGTAAAAATGGCATCCATGGGAGAGCTGTAAGGCACAAAACAGTGCTGATCATAAACAACACAAAGGCTTGTCTCACATTTGCCAAAAAAATAGATCTAGATAATATTCTTTATACTAATGAGCCATAGGTGGAACAAAGTAATAGGTAATAGGTAATGTGTCACATTACATTTGGTTTAAAGCTAGCACTCCATTCCACCATATGAATGTCATACATGAAGAGTCAAACATGGTGGTGGTAGTGTGGTGGTCTGGGGCTGAAACAAAATAAAAGAAACAAAATTAAGGATACTCAAAGTCCTGACTGGAATCCCACTGAGATGCAGTGTGTAAAACCCTAACCATCCGGTGTAGCTGAATTAAAACAATTCTGAAAAAAAAACAGTGGGCCAGAATTCCTCCACAGTGATGTAAAAGACTCATCACAAGTTCTCACAAACGTTTGTTTGCAGGTGTTACTGCCAAGGGTGGCACAACCAGTAATTATGTTTAGGGGGAAATGACCTTTTCCCATGCGTGATATGGTTTGTGAATAAATCATTATCGTCAGTAAATATAATGATCATTTAAAAGCTGCATTGTGCTTACTCATGCTGTGTTTATCTTATATTAAAATTAATTTGATGATCTAAAACATTTATGTGTGACAAATGAGCAAAAATACAAGAACTTGGAAATGGGGCAAATACTTTGCCACAACACTGTATATACAATTAAATCATTTAAAATGACTGATTCTCTTCAGCTTTGTTTATTTTGTAATGTTCTTGAATGAATAAGATCTGAAATTTGCATTGATATGATTTAATGTCCTGTAGACATTATGCCGTAGCCCATGGTGTGGCAAGACTCGAATGGAAGGAGGAAATGTATGTTTTGTGTCAGTATAAGCAACGGCAAAGATTAGGCATACGGTACCATGATTCAATGAACTTATTGCATTACTGCTTTAAATGATTTCCACGAATCAGAGAATAGATGATTATTGTTGACGTTTAGTCCTTAAGAGTAGAAAATGTTTAACATTGTACATGTACAAAACCTATGGCATCAGATTTTAGTCATTTTTACAGCCCTTTTCTGTACATCCCAGATCTTTCCTGGTGGGAAATAGTGTATCATATGGTGATTAGCAGTTCTGAATCATCAAAGAAATAAAAACGTAAACACTAAAGTGAAGGAGTACCGTAGAACCAGTTTGAGGTTGGGGTAAAATCTGCTGTAATTCCATTCTAAGGTCTGAATTTTTGTATGTGGGCCTGATGTGCGTCTTGGTGCTGAAAGGGCTCAAGGTGAAACCTCTGACACATCAACTCTGAAGACTCTGTGTGTCCCACTCACAGAATGGAAAGGGCAGGTCATGCTAACAGCTAACAGTATGCACACACAGACTAACCATGATGTGCAACCTCTGCCTTACAGGAAACTCTCTAATAGTAACTGTACTTGTATCCTAGAGGAGTTTCATCAGTGGAAGACACAGTGAGACTTTTGTGGGGGAAATTCCAAACATAAATCATATTTACACACACACACACACACACACACACACACATATACGTATATTACATATTACATTACATTTATTATTATACTTAGTGAAAGTCAGCTTTCTTGCTCAGTACCTTCAGTTATTCTTTACATGATTACTGTAGATATATAGATACTGTAAACTTTATTATAGACAAAAACATATTGCATTTGTGACTCATTTGCTGCTGCTGTAGATGATTACACATTGATACAACTTTATGCCAGAATTTCACTCTTGATTTACTGGAAAAACTCACCCGTATATTGTATATATTGTAGATTAGTAACTTTTATGAACTGCTGCCATATACATAAAGTCTATCCTGTGCTTACCCCAGGACTCTTATTCACAATATGTGCATAGTGAACATCCTTTTAACACATTTAGTACTGTTTGCCTTTAGTCTTTTACACTTGTACATTGCAATGATGTATAATCAATCTATCTACTGTAAATACATAACAGTCAGTTTATCCTACAGGAAATGACAGGTATCATCCATCGCTTGCAGCAGCTGCTCTGTGTGTGAACACACAGAGACCGCAATTCTTTCCTCTGTCTGCTAAGTTCCATTTCTCTTCAGGAAACTTGAAGTTGGTGAAAACCCTCAGATCTATGTGTGCATGTGTGTGTGTGTGCGTGTGCATGTGTGTGTATGCATGTGTTTCCTTTTCATTCTCTCACTCGGCCCAGCATGAGCTGTTCAATTTTTTTGCCCCTGAATTTTCCAGTCCCCATGGAAGGTGTCTAATGTAAATGTCATCACTGTATATCAATGTTGTAACTGTCTGCACACCTTCAGAACGCCTTTTCTGTCTTCTAAAGCAGGTGAGGAGAACATCTGTCTTGAGTAACATGAGACTCAAATCACACCACGTGCAGCAACGCTCTCTAACAGGTATGTCTTCACTGTCCAGTAACCTCTGACTTTCTTGATGTTATTTGTAATGGCTTTATTTGTAATGGGTTTCTCATGACTTGTAAAAACCTTTTAATATGACTTTTTAACTATATTATTACTACTTATTTAATGCCAGCACATCTATTATAGAAAACAAGGGAATTGTTTATAATATTCATAAATTAATTAAATCCAAAGTTTCATAATGGTATATGTAAAAGAAACTGATGCTTAAAAAACATCCGTTACTCATATACTCGTTTATAATGTGTTCATCATGGCTAAAGGGCTGTCAGTGGAAATCAAAGCAGCTGAGCAGCTTCTAATATCGATTAAAGTAAACTTGTCAAAAATAATATATTAATCTGCTATATAATGTTTGTGCTCATTAGCTCTGTGGTGTAATCAACATAGCCTTGGACAGAGTTGTTGCAAAACGCAACTTAAACACATCACCGGTGAATGCTCGATGGCACGCAGGATCCAGACCTGCCTGTTGTTTTGCGTGAAGGTAAACTTCCAAAGCTTAATAACATATCGGGATTGAGTAGAACTTACATTATAATGATTTTAGAAATGTTTGACTGGTGTTTGGTTTTATGTACAAAGATAATACTGCTAACATTTTACATTAATACATCATGAACTTTAGCATGTATACATCGTAAGTAATAATACCACTGCATTTAATGCTTGGAATAATCCTTTAAAAATATATTATAAATTTTTTTTAATTAAATAGTTTTAATTATTTATAGAGAAATACTTTTTTCCCCTAAATGGAATGTTTATTCTAATCATGGGTAAAGCACATGTATAATGACCAGTATAAGCTAGAGCCATAATGAATGTGCTTAATTGTTAAAGTTTGTTAAAGTGAGGGTGAAAGGTAGATTTAAAATTTTCATCATCATTTTGTAACTTACGATATTTTAGATGGACATACAGTATGTCTATTTAGAAATATAACATGCATTTATTCTCAGTAGTATACTTAACTAATGTACATGAATTACTACATGTGTTCACTTATGTAGCTGTTTTTTAAACATGTTGTATTCATTTTGAAGTTAATAACTAATAATGATTAACTAAAGAAATACGTAATGTTAGTTAAAGAACCCTTGATGTAAAGCATTAACATACAAGTACTATGAGTCAGTACATACAGTTAATCAGACCTAAATCATTATTATATTACCGATTTATACTTAGATTTGTATTTATTTTTAGAGTTATTGCGTTTTGTAAAACCATTACCAGGCTCCAGATTCCCAGAACTAGTGTAGCATCACTGTAGGGAAAGTAACCACTTTGCCTTGTCCAGCACAAGCAAGATAAACAGGAACAAAGACCGTTTTGAAAATGCTGCAGGCCTTTTCACAGCGCCAGGCGGAAAGTAGGCAAATTAGAGCACCAGATCTACTCTGCCGCTTCGGGAACTATGTGCTCAGAGCCTGTGTTAAATCTTCTCTTCTGTGACCGTGTTCAGGATCGTGTGAAGATGGAGCAGCCGGAGAGCACCAACAGCAAACTGAGGGAGCTGGCCCTCAAATGGTTTACGGAGACCCAGGCTCCTCTCATCCTCCACAAAGGCAACTTTCCTGCCTGGTTCCAGGGCTTCATCAGCAGAAAGTAAGAATCGCAGAGAGAACCAGAGAGAGATAGGGAAATTAAGAAACAGTGCTGTTATGTTGTTCAGAACATAAAAAAATATTCTACTGTTAGAAAATAGTGTAACATATTCAAAATAATATTAGTGTATTTTAGTATTCTACTATTCTAAAGTTGGCAGTGAACTTGTGAGCAGGAAATTGATTAGATTTTGATATGGATATAATTCCCCTAAAATGTAAACCCAGCGTTCAGGAAATGGTTCACTCTGCTTGTTATTATGTAAACGTAGTCATTTTAAAGACTGGACAGCATTTCTGCTATTGGTATTATAAATCGCAGCTCATTTGAATTATATATAAGTGTATACCAAAGTATTTGGTGTATAATTTTTGAATCTCAGTCCTTTATGTAAGTTACAAACTAACAAGTAAGTTTTTTTTAGATATCTTCTGTGCAATATGTTATTATAAAGATGTTGTTTCAAAAGAATACATTTTCACTGGTTTGTGTTATACAGGGATGCAGAAGATCATCTGCGAGATAAAGAACTGGGCTGCTTCCTTATTCGCCTGAGTGATAAAGCGACTGGATATATCCTGTCATATCGGTGAGTCTCAACATATCAACTGATCTCACGCTTAGACATGCTCTAACAGTAGACGCCATTCACTGAGTAAAGGCATTACATTTCACCTGGCTCCTCCTCTGTACGTTTTGGGTTTTATAAAACATTCTGTATATGATTTGCATTTCCCATACATAATGGAGGAAATTGGTCTAAAGGTCTCTGTTGAAACAAAAGAATAGTATCTTAATAAGGAAAATCTATTCAACCTGTTTTCATTTTTTCAGCGGACGTGACCGGTGTCGGCACTTTGTCATCAACCAGAATAAGGAGGGGCAGTTTATTGTGACAGGAGACACTGAAATGCATGATACACTCACCAGCCTGATTGAGTATTACAAGACCAGTCCTATTGAGCCATTTGGAGAATATTTAACAGTGTCTTGTTTTGAGGTACAGTGCCTTCCTTTCAAATGCTTCAACCCAGTATAATATTTATACAGTAATAGAGCTGTTTATTTCTGTAGTATATTTAAAAACCTCTGTCCGAGTTATGGTTAATTAATTATCCTGTTCTCCAATTATCCGGTTCTTTAATTATCCTGCAGTTGCCTACAAATGATCTCTATGACGTGGTGCAGTTCGAGCCAAAGGTGAAGCCAGGGGTCAGTGTGGAGGCAGTAAGAAAGATTTGGAATGAGCGAGCTGAGGCAGCTCAGTCTCTGCAAGCTCCAGCTTTGCCACCCAAGAGCACCAAAAACACACATGTATGTATAAAAAACACAACAGACCATATTTTCAAATATGTACTACATATAGTAATTATATGCACAATATAAAATGCATTATCTATTTATTATATTAAACAATGAAAATATAGTTTAAAAAAATCTGTGTATTTTATTGTGTATATACACTAATACACATATATTCACATATACAACATTATTAGATTTGTCTCACTGGTTACAATTACCTCACACAGGCCATCCCTCCAGTTCCAAAAAGAGGCTCCCCAGTAAAGACAAGCTCCCTGGAGGAAAAAAGCAGTTCAACCAGTAAAGTACTACTGTATGCCCAGCTGGAACAGGCCAGGCTTCTGGAAAGCAGACATAGTGATGATAGAGATGCATGGTCAAGACAGAAAGGAGTCATGCCAGCTTCTGGCCCACAAGACGTCACAGCGCAGGACATGCCTGCACAAGGAAAAGGCACTGTTTATTCAGAACTCAGTCTTTCAGACTGCAGGAGTAAATCACTTCCCCTACTGGACAATACCACAAGGGAAGAGCCTTCATACAAGCTGAACACCTTCACATTAAACCCACCTCAGGTGTCCCCTGTACTCCAGAGAGAGAATGCTAAGAAAACCAGTAGCCATGAGGTGCCAAGCCACAGCTACAGTCTGGATAAGCTAAGTGAACGTTCCTTCTATCAGCTGGCTGGCTTGTGTGCCAATCAAAAAGACATGAGGCAGCAAGAGAAGAGTGATGTTACGTATGCTGAAGTGCCTTGTGATCCCAATCCAAAACATTTGCTCTTAGAGAACACTTATGAGCAAATTCCTGAATCAAGGTCCACTACGAACCCAAAGGAGCACTCTGTTCAGGGAAATACCTACGAGACACTAGAAGACTTCAAACCAAAGCCAAGCGGGACACAAAGGGGCTTTAAGGTGAGTACATGACTATGAAATGTATATCACATATGTGTACATTCACACAGATTTGTATTGTTAGGTTTATTGGCACTTTAATTTGAACTCATTGAACTTATTGAACAAAATATTGCTCTAGGCAATACAAAGCATCTCTCGACTAAAAAATTGCTTCTGATGAAACAAAATGGCAATTATCAGCTATACTTTCACTGCTAATCTATTTATTTAAACTCTGTGAACCTCTATATCTTAGAATTTACATTTGCATGCCCAGAGTCAATGAATAATAATTCCTTTAACACTGTGTAATATTTAACTTGTTGCTTCCTGCAGTATGACAAATGGAAACGGCTGCTCCCTGAAAACTGGAAGAAATGAGAGTGTCTTCATCCACTAAATCATCTGTTACACATACACATGCAAATCATGAGAATTACACTAAAACCAAAAGCAGTCTGGTTGACCTTATTTATGTCAAGGCTATTCTAAATACATACTGATATGAGACACTATTCTTGTGTCTTTAACAGACTGTAATTGTGTAGAAATATTTAAATTTCTATGTTTTTCATTTGTATTTATTAACTTAATAAAAATCCAGTTATCCAGGAAACAAAGGGTTTGCATTTTAAAAATGTATTGTTATTTACTGGCAACAAGGCATCAACATGGTTACTTCAGTTTTTTTTTTGTATTAACCTAAACTCCATTATAGTACTTCAGTTGGATCCATGGCTCACTAAATGCCATTTAAGATGCATTAGGCTGTTGGACCTGTAGCTTAATTATCACAGAGAACTGGACTGGTTGAGGACGGAAAGTAAGCAACATTTTAATTGACTGTGGGTATTTTTCTTTCTGCTGATTTATATCCAGCCACCTCCATTCTCAAGCAGAGAAAAGATAAACTAACCAACATTTTAATCAACTCCCACCTTATGTCCTGTTTACTGCTTTGCCATGTCAAATGGAATCAGGCTATATTTTGATTTTACAGAAATGCAATTGCAAAACTGATTTGAGAATAACCAATATGTCATGTTGATCTAGCTCTTAATCACTATAAACAAAATGTATGGACACAGATAGCAGATTGTGTGTGTGTGTGAACCATATTTTGATATATTTGTGGGGACCAAATATCTCCACAAGGATAGGAATATCTGATAACTTTTTTTTGTGGGGACATTTTTCTGGTCCAAAAAAAAAAAAAAAAAGCTGCCAAAAGCTGCCTTTTCGTTACTGAGTTTAGGGTTAGGGTTACAGTTAGGGTTTGGGTTAGAGTTAGGGTTAGGGTTCCCATTAATTAGCTTCAGAAATAATTATGACAATGAAAAGTTCTCTCAGCAATACAAATGTGTGTGGGTGTATGTGTTTGTGTTAGATTTTTAGAGTTTAGACATTTTTAACACTTTAAATGACTGTTATAGTTATTTAATATAAAAATGAATATAAAATGAGGTATTGTTTTTAATATTGCTGCACTTTTATTAAAAAGTGAAAGAAAAAATGTCTCATTTCACCCAAGCAAAACATAAGACCCCAGAGTTTGTGGTAATTGAGACTGTCAGGAAGATTCATGTGGAGGTGGGGAACAGCCCTGTGCGCAGATAGCTCCCGCCTCACACTCTCATTAGCATGAGCACTGTAGCTGGCGGGTTCTAGTGCACCGTAAATCTCCTGGCAGATGATACTATTAGTCATGAGCAACGAGTGTGGGCTGAGCATCCTTCACGTGATCCTACACACAGTGAAGGATGTGTACCTCAAGTTTGAAACAGGACATCATGTTACAAAACAGTTCACATCTGAGCCTGTGTATCTTAAAGGTGCCCTATTGCGAAATATCAGAAATGTGTGTGAAAATAGAACACATGGAAACATTGATAAATCGAGGTCGGTATATATTGTGCAAATGTCTGCTGAAAGAATACGATGACAGATTTCATGATACAGAAAATAAAAAAGGGGGGTGGATATTTACATAGTGTATGCATGCATATATTTTTTATGTATCTATGCTAAGACTCACACATTATTAAAAATGAAGCAGTGTGGTTCCTGGCTTCACGGTGATACGCATGAATGTGAATGAATTCACAGAATCTTGAATGACCCTGACTGCCATTCATAGCAGTCCTCACATTCTGTCATGAAATTCTTCAATGGGCGAATTAGTCAGTGTGGCCATCATCTATAAAAATGACATTTGGCTTAAAGGTATCAGACTTAATGACAGTCTTTTAGAAGAATAATACTTTCTGCAACATGGTGACTAAAATAGGCTGACATGTCCGCCATTCAGTTGGGATTTACAGTGGTGTGAAAAAGTGTTTGCCCCCTCCCTGGTTTCCTGATTTTTTTATGTTTCAGAACATCAAACCAATTTAAATATTAGTCAAAGGCAACACAGGTAAACACAAAATGCTATTTTTTTTAAATGAATGTGTTTATTATTAAGGCAGAAAAAAATCCAAACCTACATGGCCCTGTGTGAAAAAGTGATTGCCCCCTTGTTAAAACA
>JAOTRJ010000010.1:10692359-10725894 GCA_028564905.1 Leptodoras praelongus
AGTTGCCGGCTGGGCACCGGCTCCCCCGTGACCCCGTAACTGGGAATAAGCGGTACAGAAAATGACTGACTGACTATATTATGCCTTTGTTTTTATCTGAATTAAGACATTAAGTTAAGGTTATTGTCTTAAATGTGGCCATGTTCATCTCATGCACTTTATTCAATCATTAACTAAGAAGGTCACAGTGATATTAGAGTCTTTATGGGGTGGCTGTACATCTGGGCTCTATGCCTTTCTTATCTCACACGTGCCATATTTGAATTTTTCCTAGTACTGCCTGGTAACACAGTCTCAACTTGTTTGTCTTTTACTATGACACATTCTGACGTGGCTTTATTTGACTCACAGACCTTACCTTGAACAGAGGGCTGTTAAAACTTGACTAACTGGAGAGTTCAGCCCCCATTAGGCAACAAAAAACATGACATTAAAAATGGCTTTCTTTGTCTATATTTATTTGTTTGAATTCCAAATAAGCTTTAACTGTATTTAGTACATTTTTATATGCTCTAGACTAGTTGTTTTTCATTTCTTTAAATGTTTCTATTGTTATATTTCCTGTGGTGAACAAAGTACAGAATGAAATATTGTATGGGGGTGTATGACATGCTGGTCTGTGCTAAAAAAAAACTTGTTTCTTCCCACTCATCACTTTCAAAGTAAAAACCTTTATGTTGACCACAGGTTACCTGTCAGAAATCAGTAGATGTTCTGTTTCTTTCCCTTAACTTTGTTGGTCATGCCTGCACACTGTTACTTGTAGACTTATTTGTATATTATTATGTTGTTACAGCATTTACCTCTTCATTTTTTAACAACAAAAGAGCAATGCTTCAGGGGTTAATTAATCTAAAATGCAACAGGTAGGATGGGCGTTATATTACTGTAGGCCTACTGGCATCTGAAACACCAGGACATGTATGCAATTCAATTCAGTGTCCTAGATATCCAGGGGATAACAGATACAAGACTGTGATCCACTCCAGCTATCCAAAGAGGTGACTGTGTAATGACTGACCAGTAAAGGGGGGTTGCTAATTAGAGGCCCTCTGAACACCAGTGGCACTGAGGAGACGGTTGTGCTCATGAGGACAAATACACCCTGTAGAGGGAGGGGCTGTTGAGAGAGTGAAAATACTAGTAATATTCTTGTGTGTGTGTGTGTGTGTGTGTGTGTGTGTGTGTGTGTGCGTGCATGTGCGTGTATGTGTTATGCGGGCACTCCCTTTTTTCTGTTTAAATGTCATACAAAGCCTTTCACATGAGAAGCTATCTCTTCCCCTGTCTGCACTTCTGAAAGTAGCCTTGCTGTTTCATGCTCAATCGTTATTTCTTAGACACAGTCTAGGCATTGTGATCATAGATCAGTACAAACTGCAGACATTTCTGAGCAGGAAGAGAGTATTTGCGCCCATGATGGGAAACGAGCCATTTCCCAACAACGACAGAACAAAGCGAAACCACAAGAAGTAAACAACTTCTGAGTCTGTCATGTCAAGAGTTGTGCATTGACATTTAAGCGCTCCCTTCAACACATAAACAAGACATCCATTAACTGTGAAAGCCAAACTCAAAAAAGCATATTTAATAAGACTGCACTTTTAACCACTGTGATTTGCTAGTCAGATCACTCTGACAAGTTCTGGGGAAGAAGGGAAGAGCTCTGAGTGATTACTATAAACACCTGAAGTGCTGTTTATTCCAAGTGCTTTTCCTGTAACAACCTGGAAGGAAATCTTGCACACAACCCTCATAAACTTTTTACCGTTAGTGCTACTGAGTTCATTCAGCTTCGTGCCACGTTTCTATACCATGTCAAGAAACACAATTCTGTTGTTTTTCCTCACGCTGTAGTGATTCGGGTGTATCCATGGAGATGACCCCCATACTGCACACAGCTAAGGCACTAGGGCCGCATGTTCTGGGGCAGCATGGCCTCGAATCGACAGTTTCACTCAGTAGTGCACATGGTCAGACCTTGCAGACCTAAAGAGTCATTTAATATACTGAGACACTAAGACATGCATTAAAAGAATTAAGTGAACCCGTTTGTTCTGAACTGAAAAGAAAAATTTACTCTATGAATCAGTACTGACTATTAAAATAGCAAAATGAGACAAATCCTTTCACTGCAGGGGACATATAGTGGGAGAAATCACACCCACCATCAAAATTTTTGGTATTGTGTGAGCTCAGAGAATCAGTACACAGTGGGTTGTGTGTGGGTGAAGTGAGAGGTATTCAGAATTTCTTACTGTACTTTTTGTACAGTATTTGGGCTTATTTGCATCTTATCTCTATGTGCACCATAATCATGTTTACAGGTACAGTTACCCATTATTAACTGTGAAGTCATTACCGCACTACAGTGCCTACATGCCTGGAGAAGTACTAACACATTCTTAAGTACTGAGGAGAATTTACATTTACAAAAAGAAATAATAATTTGTCTGTAGTTTTGAAATGCAGGCATGCAGTAACCAGTAAGCTGGTACTGTCTTTTCACCCATTTCTCCTACTAGTCTGACTGCTGAAGACAGACGGATAAGCATCCCCCCCTTCATTCTGAAGCAGCCATCTTGTGAAAGAGGAACTGCCCCCTTGTTGTTATGCTGTCATGGAGTGCGCCTCTGAAGAACCACATGAAATGCAAGAACACCCGGTCCTTGTGGTGAAAGAATATGTAAAGTAATACAGACAGATGGCCCTCTGAATTCAGCAACTTTCCAGAGCCTTTTGTGAACAGAACTGAGAGAGTACACACTTTCCCACAGGAGAGATGCACAGCACTTGTGTTCCAGGCTGCATGACTGCATCCTTGCTTTTGTTCTCTCATGTTTCCCCCCAAATCACTTTTGACGAAAAAATACAAAAATATCCTGGAATAGTCGACCGCTTTTTGGCTCTTTTCTGCTACTCTGGTTTAAATCATTTAAAACAGAACAATAAAGGCTGTTCAATAAAGTCGGTCCTTAATTGTGGCTTCAATTTTTTTCATAGCAGCCTCTCTGATGCTAACACCTAGGATGCTAATCTGGCTAATTAAAACAGCCTGATTGTCAGTCAGTATGCCTGACAAGTCAGTATGCCATGGGTCTGCTTGCACTTTTATAACATCCAGCTCTTTATCTTCTATCAGATTATTTAAACAACGTCTGATTTTCCTTCTTGAAACACTACTTCCTTATGACTGCTGAACAGAAGTGCACACTCGTTTCGCCTAACAGCAGCGAGACAACATTTCGTCATGCAAGACACGCTGAAAGCATTGAAGCTAATCACTCCATAGTCACGTTTACATGTAAGTAAACTTTTATCATGGGCATGAAAAGTAAAAAAAAAAAAAAACCTCTCATGGTACAGAGCCAAGTTCTGTACTTGTTAAACCTGACCTGTTCATAGTTCTTGGTTTTTATAACCCAGATATAAAACAAACATACTTGTTTAATTGGCCTATTGGTAGTTCTTGGGTCTTTTATTTTGTTTTACAAAATTATGACTTGGAGTACGTCTTATATAACAACAACACATAAAAATAAAACAATAATAATTATTATTATCATTATTGTTGTTTTGTTTTGTTTTTTTACATCCAACTACAAACAATAACCTATGAAATGAAAATATTTACAACAGCAATATAATGTGCAAATACAAAACAACATTTGGCATGATTTTTGGACAACTGATTTTAATAACGTTTGCTTAATACCAAACACATTCTACAATTTGCACAACACTATTGCACAATTCAGCGAGGAACTACGTGAATTCCCACACTGTTATATCAAATAACACAGTCGGACAAGAAACATTAACTGAATTAATACGCATGCATATTGTTATGACGTGCATCCGGTTGGGAGAACGTATCAAACAGCAGCGTTACTGTCTGTCTCCTGCAGCCTGCTGGTTACTGCCACAGGTTTAAAGCGGCGACTGGACATGGACAGATAATGATGGACACTGTCAGGATACTCATAAAGTACGGGGCTGGACCACGAATGTAAAAACAAGCAACCACACACACTACACCACCTTTGCTAGGGTACTAGATAGGCGCGCTATGTAGCACGGCAGTGTCCGGGTCTGGATGGGAGCGAGGAGACTCGGTGAAGTTTGAGCCGGTGCACTTGTGCGGGCCAATGAGCTGGCGCGCGCTGTGACGACACTCCGGGCCACCACGCCCCCAGCGTGGATACCGACAGCTCCAGTCAGCGCAGAGCACAATACTGTCACTTTACGTGGGTATGGACTTTTCGGCCACGATGGGGAGTTTTCATATTCAATCAACACAAGTTTATCAGTCTCGCTTTGCCTGAACAATAGCTTTAACGTGCGCAAACAATCAGTGCGGCGCCTTCACGGTTTGAATCTCCGCCTGCTTTTATTCAGGATGTTCGGTTTCTTGAAAAGCCGGTAACGACACAAAGTGAGTTTGCTGAATGTTCAGCATCACACAAAAGGGATCGACGACGGAGTTGAGCGATTTAGACGAGTGTCACATCGCTTTTGAATGTTCTAAAGAAATCTCGGGGGCATTTTTATTCTGCGTGTTTAACACAATGGAACATTTAGCAGCAGAGTGCCTTGTGTCCATGTCCAGCCGCGCGATCGTTCACGGTCCGAAAGGGAACAGGGAGATCCGACCCGAAACTGCGGCTGCACCCAGGAACGGAGAAGAGACCAAGGAAGCGCTGGTGAAGGACAACTCTTCGATTTTCGTCGTGGCCCGAATTCTGGCGGATTTCAACCAGCAGAGCCCCACGAATTTCGCCGAGCAGGCAAAAACGAAAGACGAGAGCATGCCTCCGACCCCGACGCGAGAGGATGGAAACTCTGCCACACCTACCGCCGGCGCTGCCGACTCGGCTGCCCTCAAACAAAGAGGCAAGCGATGGAGGGCTCGCGCTGAGCAGGAGTCCCCGCAGAAAAAGCACAAATGCCACTATACTGGTTGCGAAAAAGTTTATGGCAAATCCTCCCATCTCAAAGCTCACCTAAGGACACATACAGGTCAGTTTCCATTGCAGCCAGTGCTTTGTCATTTTGCAGCTCAGACAGAAACACAGCTACAGAACCCGGTTGGGATAATAATAAAAAAATGGTTACACGACTTCTGCCTCGCTGCATATCACTGTACACGAGACACTGTGCTCCAAAACCGTGTTTATGCGTAATTAAAAAATAAAGTGGACACAAATTTCTTACAGGCTTTCAAATTCGCTATCGTTAGACTTTCTTTTAAAAAAAGTAGGTTATGATATTTAACAGTGAGGCGCGGCGTCGTAAATAACGCCACGCCCACAGGAGAAGCCTATAGTCTATGGTCTATAGTCTATAGTCTATACAGCAACAGTTTCCCAGCGATTTAAACCCACAGCACCGCATCCGGTGTCGCCTGCAGCCTACAGACGAGCTCACTCCCATCATTACACTCGCGTGTAGGAGCTCGGGGACAACATGTCCCGTCCCAGTGCTGGAAGTCAATGCGGAATTAGCGCATTAACGCACTTCCCACTCGTCCTTTCCCAGAGCACAGCGTAAACAAACCTCGCACACTTCGCAATTAACACGCACATATACACACGCAAACCCTACAAGTTCTTCTCAAAACTTACACAGCTTATAAAATAAAAGTTGTCAAAACTGCCTACGCCAGAAGGTCACCATGCAGCTAGCTAAGAGCCGAGAAATGCGCGCGACACAACACTGTCATCTTAACGCGACCGGCCTTTCTTTTTTTTTTACTGCTGATAATCCAAAGCATGCAAATAGTGGAATAAACGCGCAGAAAAATGAATAAAGGGGGAAAAAAATGGGGGTGGGGGTCGTCTGGAGGTGTGTAGCTGTGGGTGCTTCTTAAGCCCTTTGTTGTGAAGTGCCACACCCCCGCGCGCTACACTGCCAGCTGATCTGGCCAGCAACAGACTCAGCTAGATGAGCTCCGAGAGAGCGGAACACCAGCACACAGCACCGCCCTTCAGCTGCACGTCTAAACTGTGTGTGCATTAAAAACAAAGAAATATTCTAGATGCAAGGAAGTTGTGTGTCCTTATCCAATGATTTTTCTGGCTTCTGGTATGTTGTCTAGCTTTTATATGTCATCATCAATGCCCCCATGAAGTTTGTTATACAACAAAAACACCCAAGTCCTCTCCACTCTGCCAAGTCTTGCACTGGAGCATTAAGAAAATAAGGCATCATAAATGTACAGCTCACCATCAAGGATTTGCCTTGACGTGGCCGGCGATGCACACACCCATTTAGATGTGGAGGGCTGCCATGGCACACCCATTTCAGATGCGACAGTGTGTGCAGACAGGATGCACCATGTGAGCAGCAGTGGAGAGGTTTTGTTGAGGTTCTGGCCTGAGTGAAAGCAAACTTAAAGTCCCATAGCTTACTACTTATTGGGGTTACATAGTTAAATTCAGGGGAATTAATAAAAATGATTGAACAGAATAATCTCACATACTTTACACACACACACACTGTCTCTCCCACATCTCTTTGTTTTACCTCCAATCCTCCTTGACTCCTTGTGTCTTGGGTATTGCTCTCTCTCTCTCTCTCTCTCACCACACACACACTTTTGTTTGTACAGTATATGGCATTGTATGAGCTCACAGTTACGTACTAAGAGTTTCCCACAAAGTGGCTGATGTAATGCACCACGTGGTACCATCATAGTCTGTGGCTTGTGGCCAATCATATATCTGTAGCTATAGCCAACACACACATATAGATCCTGAATTTTCTTGGCCTTGCATGCAGTTAGGTTGAATAATGAGTATTCCATCTCATTTGTTTTGGTAATCAGAGAATATGGGTCACTTGAGTTCAGCAGCACATGCTCTGCCAAACTGCTCTGCGCGCTGAGTCTTTTCCAAAGCACTCAGCAGATTTTCCCTCAGTCCCAACCAATAGATCAAAGAGAAAATGGATCCTTCTCCCAGCTAAACACCACTGTCTAAAACAAGGGGGAACACTGTGTTATAAAAACAAACTTGCGAGCCAAGTGGGCTGGAGTCCTTATTTGACTTTAGCAACACCCTGAACTCTGTGCCGACTCTGGTTTGAACTCCAAGTTGGAACATTTGTCCTCCTGAATCAGAATCTGGGCACAGACCTCTGTTTCTCTCAGACTTTCAAAAAATACTTGGAGCTCAGGATTTTTCAGATGCATTGCTAATGTTTTCAATATGAGGTCATACTGAAATGCCGAACTGTTTTTTCCCTCCCTGCAGTATTCGTTTTTGGCTTGCAGTTTTGCATATATGTGCGCTGAATGCTGTGGAAGTGCAGGGGAGCCAGTCATCATGTGGGCTATCTTGCTGTGAGAAAAGGAGGTTTATGATGGAGCTTGAGCAGATGTACTGTTGTGATCAAATGCTGGCTTAAATCATGTGACAGGGGCTTGACTCACTGCTTTGAAGGAGACTGCGGTACTGTATGCATTGAAATGCAAATATAGCGGGAACAATGTTAAATAGTAAATGCGATCTCAGAGAAAAAGAAAAAGAAAGGTTTGTTGTTTTTGGAGGCTGTAATACAGTATTCACATGCTTCATCAATGATTATTCTCGTATCCAGCTGACAGGGTTTGGAAACATAAATAATGACTATATCTCTGCAAACACCATTTCACACTGACTGATTGCACATTGATTTCCATGCATCTAGACTGTATTCAAATTCTGCCAGTTGGCTATTTTAGCTTTTGGAAGTTTGCAGTGCTGTTCTGTATAGTTGACCCATGTGTCTGAAGTTCACTTGGCCATTCCCTGTAATCCTGTGGTGACCTGTGGTTACAAAATGTTCCTGATTGAGATAAGATTAGTGGAATGACCTTGAGGTGGCTTCCCAAGAAATCTGTTACAGCTTAGCTTGACTGTACTTCCAGCCTTTGGCTGGCATCTAAATATAGAAGTTAAAATTGAACCTTGCAGCTACAGCATTGTTTGCTCATTTTCTTTGTTCTCTTGTTTTCATGCATATTAATTTGATCTTGAGAATCAAGTGGATGAGTTTTGATGCAGAGAAATCAGATATGTTTTACATTAGAGAAACAGAAATATGGTAAGCTATATACCAACCTAAAACCTAGCAACCTAATATATATACTCAAATCTTTGGACCTTTAGCCTTAATTCCTACATAAGACCATAAAGATAGTTCTGATTACAAAACAGATTGCAGAATCATGTAGGAGAAAATCTAAGATCTTTAAACACAAGAACACGAGGTTGTACCGTGCAAGACTCATAAATCATAATCACCCACACAGATGGATGGCTAGCACTTGTCTTATCTGTGACGTAATATTTTTGCAGGTTGAGAATTTTCATTTCTGTTACACACTGAAGGGGGAAAAAGCACCCAGTCCTGTTTTGGTGCAGTATATAAGCGATGTGAAAGAATAAGTGGGGGATAAATCTGCAGCTAGAGAAAGTGACATATTTGCAGGAAAGTTTACAAAACTGAGACTCTTATATTTGTGGGCAATTTGGCACACACATACTAGGCTTATAGTGCCTTTCCCTAGAGGTCTTTACAGCAATGTAAAAAACCCCAAAATGTCTTGATATATGAGTCCCATCTCAGCCTTTTGTCTCTTTTCCTACAATATTAAATGTGTCTTAGCTTAACTGGGCCATGACTCATTTGCCTGTAGCTGGGTGTTTTGGTTTTGGTAATAGCTGAGATCTTTGTTTGATAATCTGTCATTTCATTTTCTTTACACCCCATGAACTATGAACTTGAACTTTCATATTTACACCAGACCTGGATTTGATAATCTCATTAAATAGTTCTCCACTATAGAATTTGGCCTCTGGAAGTTCATTAAGTGCACAAATGCATGATTAGCAAACTAAAGATGGTATGTTATGATTGGCAAGGGTGTATATATATATATATATATATATATATATATATATATAGATAGATAGATAGATAGATAGATATATATAGAGATATATAGATAGATAGATATAGATTGACCTAGTGTTCATGGGAACGTCTAAAAGACTGAAGCAGGTGGTTTATATGAATCACATTGAGGTTTTAGGCTGTTGTTTATGCCTTGATTTTTTTTCCTCTTCACTGCACTGAATTACAGAATGTAGGTCAAAGGTGTGTTAAGACATGGCATTTTCAAGGGTACATGCTGACTGCAAATGACTCTCTATACTGCGTGGGTTTATGAGGCTTCAGCAGGTTGAGGGTCTAAGGTTATTAGACAGATTTGTCTGACAACTCATAAAGGTGGGGTGTGGGTTCCCCTTCCTGTGAACCACTTGGCCTTTGCTATGGAAAATAAACTGAAAAGCAATAAATTGATGAGAGATTAGCTAAAACAGCTTTTTTTTTAGTGGGGATAATATTTCACAAAACACAAAAGAGGGTGACGTTCAGTTTGCTGACCCTGTCCTATATTTTATGGAAGTTGCGATGCTTGTGTGTTGATAACCCAGCTGCAATGTCTGTAGAGCCTAAATAGATTAAATACTTCTGTTGCCATGCTGAAATTGAATAACAAGAATAACATGTCATGTCAAGTAATATGTGTCTACTGCAGACAAAGTGATGTGCTTATTAAAGGTCTCGTGTGCTGGGAGGCATCTCTCATCCTCATGGTTCCCAAAGTTCCTGACAAAATGCCATGTTCTGACTGCATTAACCTTTGATGGGCCTCAATCACACAATCTAATCAAAGGACATAATGGTATATTTCACAGACGGTTTACTTTTTTGTTCTTCCACAAACCCAGATTGCTCCTGGAGGCTCCCCATGGCATTGTGTTCTTGAGGCACCATCATGAGGCACCTTTTTTGTACTAATCCACAAACACGAATTTGGCTCTTAATGACCATCAAGATAGTAAAAACACTTTATTTATTAAGTTTAAATAATGCACTGGCAGGTATAATAGACCAAAATCTGGTCCGCAACCTCCCCCTATACTGTCCTTCACACATCAATGAGCTCACGTCCTTAGTTAGCTTTGGCAGCACCTAAAGCTGGCTCCACACTAGAGGGTTTTCAGATCTTAACTGATTTTAAAAATATGAGATAGATTTAACAACTGATTTTAACAGATTTTTTAACCGTAAGAGCCCACATACTAGACAATTCAGCCAAAGAAGCATGACCATATACTTGGCAATTTTTCAGAACGAGGATCTCGAAAGATCAAACATGACTTCAGAGCAAACCAACCTGGAGGTGTGCTGTTGTCATAAGCGGGTGTGTGATGTTTTGTACTGAAAAACTGAAAAAAAGTATGAGGGGAAAAAACAAATTAATGGATGAAGCAAAGTGGATGAAGAAGCAACAAGCTAATGTTATTAAAAAAAAAGAAAAAGAAAACACATAATATACATTATTATGCGTTCTTTCAGTGCCTTTTTTTTTTTTTTTTTTTACAGCCTGTTAGTCCCAGCTCTTGGTTAATAACACCCTCTCATTGGCTATTGCCATTGTTCCCTCAGGATTTTACACCGTTGCTCCCTTCACACTACAGGATTTCAAGTTGTAAATATCAAGCGTGTTTGAAATTTGCTATTTGAAATCAGGGAAGCTCTGATTCACTCAGGGGCAATAAGATTATGTCTGTAAACCCCTCACACTACACGATCTTTTTACACTGATAATCATTTCCGATTAGCCTTGAAGCAAATCAGAGCAAATCAGCCTAAAATCATCCCGAGAATCCTGTAGCGTGGGGCCAGCTTTATAGAACCCTCTCTGTCCCCACCCCCAGCCTTGTGTCCTATTTCCCTAGCTGCCAGGGGTTTTAATAAAAACGAGTTTCTGAGTTGTGTACTTGGCAGGGCCTGGCCTCTCTTGCCCTATAGTTACATGTGACCCAAGGGTGTCGGTTTCTCCTGGCAGGAAAGAGAGAACTGACATGTTGCTGCATTTTTTAAGTGTTCCTGATGATTCATAGAGCCACCAGTGGAACGTCTCACACAATGCTTAGCGCTGGCTGCTCACTTTGCCCTGCCTGGGACATGCTGTACAGAGTGGACCCACAGGGGACAGGGGATGAGTTGATGTCAGTGGACACCCCCCCATATCCCCCTCTCCCCAACAGGCTGTTGATGTAGGTCATTTGTGCAGCTGCAGGCAGTCTGATTTGGGTCTTTTCAGCCTGTTCGTTTTAGAGCTCAGAAAGCACATAGAGAGGGGGATGATGTATATGTGTCTTTATTTACTGTCTAGCAGATTAGTGATGTCTCCAGGCTGTCATGTTGTATTTACATTAACTGTAGTCTGTAAGGTGGTTGACCCCACCCTGTCTATACATTTAGAGCAGAAGATCCAGAGTAGTGTGCAGTGTGAGAGATGGTTATGGCATAGATGAAAATGCACATTCAATCTGACAGCCAGCAGCTTTGGGGTTGGAGAAGAAAGGGGGGTGGGGGTCATTAATTTGCTATTTCACATACAGATTGAAAAAAGACCTCATTCTGAATGTTGCATGTCTGTTAGTAGGAAGATCAATAAAGACATAGAGGGTCTGGGGTATGTTGTGGCCCTTTCTTTAATGATCAGTTATGGTGTTATTTCAGATTGTACAATATGGACTTTGTATTTAGACACTGGAACAAGCAGGGGGAATGAAAGAGAGTCACACTCAAGGTGCTCAGCACCCTCCTGCCAATGACAGCATTTCTGATAGATATAAGCAGCTCCTAATAACAACAGCTGTGTCTTTGTCCTAAGTTAGCCAGACTTAAACAGATTACCCCATGGTCTGCAGCAAAGAAAATGTGTTAGGCCTTTACAGTGACGTGTAGAATTGTACTAAACCTGTTTTTTTTTTTTCTCCTGTTCAGAGAAGGTAGGAGAGTACATGACTTATCTGAGTGTAGCTGCCTGTCTGCAACTGGGTTCCTTTGAGTGCTGTAGCTGGTGGGTGGAGTGAGTTATGGTTATCACAAATGGAATACTGAAATGGCTGACAGCATAGCGTAGAGCCTCCCATAGCACACAAAGCTGGTGCTGTTGTTCATACCCACAAGACGATACACACAGTTCAAAAGAGATTTTGGAACAAAAGGAGATGGCAAATTTAAAAATGGCTATGTTTTGCCATCCGGTCTCTCAGCAAGACCTTTTCAGATCCCCTGTGTATCTTTGTTCCATCTATAGTTCAGTAAACATTAATCACATATAGTATTTGTCCAAGTCAAAGCAGTGAAAGCAGACTGAAAGCCTTTCATGTCCTGGTGTCTGTGTGGTTATACAGGCCCTCCTCCTCCACACTCCCGTTCACACGTGCACACAGACGGTTACACAGACACACTAACAAGCAAAAGTGTGATTCACTTCTTAGTCTCTGCGTTTCAATCTAGGCTAAACCAGATGTGGTACTCTTCATTTTGTCAGCGAAAAATCTGCATTTGTTCACACAGTGTGTGGTGTTAATGCTGTTTCTCTGATAAATTAAAGACAGCCATGGCTTTATTACCAGTTGCTCTTGTGCCAGTGTTTGTGGTTTTTGCTCTCTATGGTATATATGGCCATACTGAGCTCATTTCTTGGCTTGTTGCACTAGGTGGTGGGTGTGACCCACATCTTTCTCCTGGCGTGGTTATTGCACTAAGCTGCAGGCACTCCCATGATGATGAACTAGCATTGTGTCATGAAGCTACCACTGCAGGAGTGACATACAGACTGATCTGAGAACAGCACAGTGCTATTATCTGTTAATGACGAGGATTTGGACAGGACAAGCTGGCCTTGGACGAGAAAAAAAAGGCAGGCTACACCCCGTGCAGAGTTTGCAGCTTCCACAGAAGTCTTGTCATTAACCCACTGTGGAGACGTGCAGTTGGCTGGCTCCTGCCTGGCTCTCAGCCATGTCTATAAACGCAGGAATAAATTATATCCCTCTGATGAGTGCTGCCTCTACGCTTGTGGTGCCGGTCTGGGACTCGCATTTAGCTTGGCCTGCAATGGATGTGATTGGGCTTGCTCAGTGTGGTGAGCGTTGTGTGCCTCATTCAGAGGGGTTGAACCAATACTTCATATGATCCTTCAAGCCAACCTCATGACAACATCAAACCACTATTATAGGTGGGTTTATACTGGTGAGAGAAGCATGGCTTTCACTTGGCTACATACAGAAACTGCACTGCTTGGTATAACTAGTGTCTATATAAAGAAATAATCAAGAGTGCCTCTACTGACCATGGACATATCTATGTCACTGGGCCAATCTGGCTTGACCCAAACCACGTATAAAAATACTTTCTTCTAGGTATATTATGGTTACATTTAGTTCTAATGTAATGCTTTCACACTGACTGAAATATAGATGTCCAATTGAAATTATTAGCAGACATCAGCAAGGTCAACAAGGTACATCCTTTAAAAAGTCTTCTACATGTCCCAGTTCAGTGCTTAGTTTAACATTCTGTGTCTCTCTCTCCCTCTCTCCCTCTCATTGTCTTACTAAAGACAAGCTATCAGTAGGATCCATTTCCCAGGGGACATTAGCTGAGCAATGTCCAGCAAGCTTTAGGGTCTAGAAAAGTTCTTTTCTGAGCACATTTGAGGGCTTTCTTGTGAGGGCTTTCCTCTGTGTATAGTCCTCAAGATGGAAGTGTGTAGCCTGGGAAGTGTGCTTTATGAGGCTTATAATGCTGAACAGTCAGGGTGGATTCATTAGACCTCCCGTCGTTCATGTCTGACTGCCTGCTTTGCTGTCTTACTCCCCTGCTGGCTTTCCAGGCTCACGGCTGAAGAGGCTTGTGGAATTTTATCTTTGCTCTTCTTAGAACAGGTGACTGACGTTAAGTCTTGTGGATCGTCATTCAGTCTCGTTTAGTGTTGCTGAGATACAGGGCTGATCAGATGTCCACCGAGCAGACGCTTGGCCTCAAAGGGCCTCTCTCCTGTTTCCCACTGATCCATCTCAAAGCCCTTTCAGGATAGATGCAATCTCACTACTGAATTAAACCATGGACTCAGCACACATTCATGTGAAGGCTAGTGAGACCTTTTATACATCTGCTTGAATTATGTAATTCTGCTACCTGTGACGTAACTGTATCATCTCAAAGGGAAGACATCTGCTGCTCTGTTCTCAGTACTCGATGTATCTGTGATGTAACTGCCTCACGAGGTAACTGGGTCACTGTGTTCGTTAGTGGAGAGCACACAACAAAAGCCCTCCCTAATTACTGCCCTGTGTTCTTAGAAATACAGGGACACACAGTCCCTCTGGCTCCCTGCCAGGGAGAGCTGCGCATACTAGCAGCCTTTGACATCACCACCCACAACCCAGGTCATGTAATGTATTGCACCACCTGCACTGCACCCTCCTGAAGTCTGGCAAAAATGATAACAGTGAAGGGAAAGGCTAGGAGAGATGTGCTTTTTGTAAATGCGTGGATGAGTGGGTGGAGCAGGTCTGGTGCAGCACATTTCCATGATTGTGGCCTCTCTATTATTGTCCACAGAACAAAACAGGATCTCTCCAAAGACCCCTGAGGGTAATTCTCTTTATCCTAGGGATTCTGCAACAGTCAAGTGCCAGTGTTGTCCTTTCAAATAAGTATATTAATTAACGTAAATAGCAAGTAAACCAGCCTTTGTTTGGGCAAATGTTACTCTGTGTCCTTATGGTCACAGATGGACACACAGTGAGAAAGTCCTGAGCTCAGCAGTTCTTCTGAATGGACAGCTTGCTCTTGTTTCAGATGTGTGGTGACACCGCGTGAGACCTTTGTATAGTGGTTTTACCTGACTACACACACGTACACAAGCTCTTCACTCAGGAGTGTTCTGGACAATCACCATCAACAGCAGCACAAAAGACAGCAGCCAGGGTGCGCTCCAGTGTGGATGTGCTCCAGAATGATCAGGAATTTAATCTGCAGTTAAATCGCTACTGCTACTGCTGGTGTGGCACATTTTCAGACTCCCACACACTCTTAGTGGTTTCATTTCCTCTTCTTTTTATGCTTCTTTTCTAAATGAAGTTTGTCTGAACACTCTGGTTCGACTTTCTACGTGCATTGTGCTCTTAAGCAGGATTGTAATGCCATAGAAGATCATCTTTCTTATGGCCAGTGAAATATTTATGCTGTTGGATCTGTTTTCGCTTGCCCTAAGGACATTTGAAGGTACAAGAAACTGTCTGAGAGGTTATCCTTATATAATAACTGCTTGTAACCACACTGTTTCGTTAATTAATAATCCTGCAGAGCATAGGTTACCTGATGAAGGATGTTTAAATGAGTCAAACAAGAGTGACTCTTTCTGATTAGCTCAGAGAGATTAATACTGTGTGTGAATGGACACGCATCTATACGTGTAGCAGACGAGGGTTCAATGGTGGCTTATTTGCACAGGAATGAGACCTTAGAGACAGTATTTGCATTTTTTCTGTCTGGAGGATTGGTCGATTTATGTGGGTGTGTAGGAGCTATTATGGCTTTGGCTGTTTGAGTTTTATAAGCCACTATGGGAAAAGTATGGATAGGGGATATACATACGATCTGTGTGTATTTTTCACGTCTTGAGTGTAGACAGTTGGCACACTGAGTGCTTAAGTAAGCTTGAATATCCAGGCAGTGTTGTTTATGTGTGTGTGTGTGTGTGTATAGCCAAGCAGGGGGACTGGGGAATGCCACTTAGTCTGTCTACATGAGAATGGCAGGACACGAACCCAGACTGAGCCAGTGAAGACCCTGTCCGCTTTACAACCATTCTGAGGTGGGGGAAGGGACCGCAATGTCTCTCACGCCAATCTGGCATCATACTGAATGTGTGTTTGAAGTAGCATAGTGATTTTCCACTGGGACCGATGGGGAAACCACAAAACAAAGGCAGTTGTACTGGCTTGTCTGGCCCTCCACATACATTTCCTGCTTTGTCCAACTTCTTTGCCTAATGACTGAATGATCTGATTTCATTTTTTCTACTACGGTTTGCATTGCTTATGTCAAGGACTGTAAGATGAATAGTTACAGCAGCTATACATTGCAACACATTACTTCATTCAAGCTTTCCCGTGGACCACTGCTGAAACAGTTAGCTCCTGTGCTCGCAGGGCAGGAAAGCAGTGACGTGGAAGTAAACCAGACTCTGTATGGTTTACTTGGCTATTCGGTGAAAAATGCTTTGTATAGACCGCATACATTGTTACCACATGGAAATGTAAAAAAACCAAGCTAAGATATATAGGATATACAGGCCCATCTGGCATCATGTACTGTGTAGATCTGTCTCATTATATTGTTTGATCCATGTGAGAGGAGAAAGGGTATAATTACCTCATGTGTGGACTCACTAATAGTTTTGCGTTGGCAGGGACAGGGTAGCACTTTAAATGTCTTTAGCATCTGAATCCTGTTTAATTAGTCTGTGTCTGAAGTGGCTTTGCTTTGCTTAAGTGTCTTTGGTATCAAGCCTAAAACCTTTTTTCCCCCCACCTGGTGTTTGCATATTTATCACTCCTGAGAGTCAACCCAGCATATCCTACATAGCTTGTAACTGTTTTTTTTTTACTAACTCTTATTCAATTAATATGGTGCAGTGCTTTTGGCACTTATATCTCATTTCTAATGCTGTGCATTCCTGACTACACGTTTAGAGGCTTTTCACCCAATTTAATGACAGTAAAAACTTTTCACAAGCCGTTCTGCAGCTGGAGGGCTAATGAGAAAGAGTCAGTGCATTCTCTGCAGTGCCTCATAACAATGCTGAAAAGCACAAGTCCCTTTATGTCTGCATGCAGGGTGTGTGTTTATGATCTAGATGCTGAATGAGAAGGTTAAACCCAGGAGTGACCTGTGTGAGAATGAGTTCTGGCCACTCTGCTTATATGTAAACTCCGATTCTGTTCCATTGAGTCCTATAGTTGGAGCCAGACAGCTTCACTTTGCGCTAAGAGGAAGCTCAGATTCACAAAATGGCTGTATACGTCTGGCCCGAGGCACTCCTTCCATTATCCAAGTCCTAACTTAAACCACTGTAACAGAAACAGTGGCCACTTCTGTTACATGCTTGTATGTATTCAGGTAGTGAAAAATGAACTTGACACAAATAGGCAAGTTTTACTAAAACAGGATGTCTGCAGCTGTTTAATAGGGGCCATACGGGATACAAAGGGGCATGGCGGGAATTGGACATTTCTAAAAGAAGCCTTTGTCTACATAAGGGTAGGAAAAACTGCAATGGTAACATCAGCTGGCACAGATTCCTCTACTGAGAGCAATGTATGCAGCAGTGACTTGTAGCCTCTGCAGCACACTTCTGTTGGATTCCGAGAACTGACGGAAAATCAGGCCCAGATTGTCCCAAATCGCTTTTCATCAGAAACAAACAGGTGTCTTTACACAGGTGGACATACAAACCTGGACGGTTTTATCTTTCTAAATAATTCTGTATTGTGTATAGACGTGTTTAATCTGTATAGTACTGCATTTTGAAAATACACTACTTTACTGTAGGTCTCTGTTGGTGTTGAGTAAATGGTGACAGCTGTGTGTGTCTTTGTGTGATGCAGGAGAAAGGCCCTTCCCGTGCACCTGGCCTGACTGCAGTAAGAAGTTTGCCCGCTCGGACGAATTGGCACGCCACTACCGCACACACACGGGAGAGAAGAAGTTTGGCTGCCCACTGTGCGACAAGCGCTTTATGCGCAGCGACCACCTGATGAAGCACGCTCGCCGCCACTCCGACTTCCAGCCAGCCATGCTGAAAAGGCAGCAAGGAGGCAGCGGCACGATGAACGCCGCGAGCAGCACACGGCCCGGATCGCTGAGCGACTACAGCCGCTCGGATGCCTCCAGCCCCACACTCAGCCCCACACTCAGCCCCACACTCAGCCCCACACTCAGCCCAGCCAGCTCGCCTTAAACCCGCCTGCACTTTCCGCCCTCTGCCCCCTGCAGCTCCCTGCTGTTTTTTTTTTTTTTAAAACTCAAATTCTTGTCTGTCAAAAAAGTAGTGAGGTTGCACACTTGTTATCCGCCACCTCTCTTTGCTAAACCTCTCGCTTGCTGTGGTGTACTCTACTGTACATAACTGCTTCCTGTAGTGCAATTTTTTTTCTCACCAACTTCATAAAAGTGAAAAGCAGAAAACAGAGAAGAAAAAAATGCCTTTTCCAGATGGCAATATTTACATGATGTACCATATGTCTGTATTTTTTATAGCCTCTGGCCTCAGCCAGTTTCCATTGTATTTTTGTTGCTCTCTTTTGATCAAATCTGTTCAAGTGAACAAACATGTAGACGGAGTTAACAAGTATAAATTAGATTTTTTTCTCTCTCTCTCTGTTTTTTATTTATGACGGGTTAGGGGGAGTGGCGCACACACACACACACCTCAGGATTCTAGGCAGTTGTTTTTTTCCCTTCTCCTTTAATATTCACACTGACTGCACAATACAAGCATCACTTTACTCTGAAATTCAACAATGTTGAATTTTGTGCCCTGCTCAGGGATGGCCTTGTTAGCTTGAAAGAATGAACATGAAGAGAAAACATACATAAAACAGCCTTACACTCAACAAAAAAAAATTTGCACTCTTCCTTTTGTCTTTTTTATTGGTTTTCACAACAGGTGAAACTAGTACTAGACTTAACAGTCATAAAAACTCAATATCTGATCTGGCTGTAAGATGTCGTACCCCAGAATAGGGACTAGAATGGAGTGGTATTTGTATGGAGTATGGAGTTTTCTATTGAGACTGGAAGTAACTCTTTTTTCATTTTTAACATTGCTATCTGTAAGACTCTTTTTCCCACAAAACTGTGAGGGTTGTTCTGGATAGGTCCTCATTTTAAAGGCTATGTTATGGTGGCATAAATATATTTTTAGTCTAGATCTGACTTGTTCAAATCTGCATGAAGAGAAAAAAGCCTTTTGAAATCATATTTAAGCCACTATTGTATGTTTCAATATGAATATCTTATATGTGTGTGGTCATACAACCGTGAGTCAGATTATAATATTTTTTATTGTTATTATTTGTATTTATTTAACTTTTTTTTTTTTTTTACATCACACTTCACTTCACATGTTTGTGTAACTTCATGGCACAATTATGGTGGCTCGTCCTCGTGAAGTTATCGATTTCATAAAGATGTGCGTGTGCCACATTTTAGGGCAGAGCTTTGTTCACACGTTAAGGTCACGTCCAAAATACCATCATTGTGAACTGTGAAGGCGAAAAAACGGATTAGAGCCATGAGGCTTGTAGTGTGAACGTAGCTAAATAATATCCCTACATTGTATTAATGTAGGTGATAAAACTGCCATTACATGCACCACCTTCCCAATGAGGAGAATAGGTCCCACTGCTCTCCTTACAGGACTGAACCAAATCCCCTAAAATGTGGAGGATAAAGTTTCAAAGCAGCAGCACTGCACCATAAAGACTGCACATGCATCAGCTTCAGGTTTTTTCATAACAGTACAGGTTTAACACATAGCAAGGGACTTTGAGTTGTTTGTCTGGGATTTTTTTTCTTTAAAGAAAAGAGCATTAAATGGAAAAGCACAAAAGAGGAAACCACCAAAGACTAGAAGGTGTGATGGTGAGAATAGGAAAGCTTATCTGCATGTGATTTCCAGAGCTGGGGGAAGGGATATGCATTGGCAGTCTCAGGTAACGACAGATGCCTCAGCCGTGTGACCTTACCCACCTTGCTCACTGGCACCTGCAGCTTAGGAAACGGCTATGTTCAAAACCAGGCTATTCGTAGCATGCCGGAGAGACTGCAGTGGCGCTATCCTCCATGTGCCTCGCTCACTCCTCGTACAAAGGGGCAGACAGTGAGAGGATGGATGAAGTGCTGAAGGGTGTCCCCAGGGTCTCTGCTCTGGCAGGCTAAATGCAGCCTGGAAGACTGCAGGTCTTCAGACAGGAGTAAGCTGGAAACAGGGCTGGGATACTGGGGCAGTAATGGGAGATTGAAGCTTGCAGAAAAAACAAAAGCAGCTATCTGGACAACACAGGAAAGAAAGAGCGGACTCCGACGGAGCCAGATAAAAACATGGGCTTTATCATAACATGAACAGTTCAACAGAAGAGACAGCCAGTCAGCTCTCCCCACTGGCTCTTGGACAGGAACACAGCCCTCCACTCCCATGCATGTTGCCATTCTTCCTGCCCACCCGCTAAGCCGTAATGGAAGAAGGAGCATCCCGTCATCTATCGGTGTTGTGCAAATGGCACAGGATAGTGGATCTCTCCTCTGTTAGGATGCCATCAAAATGTAAGGACTTCACAAGAAAGGAAGTTGAGCAAAGGAGTTTAAGGGCTCATGAGCAATGAAGATGCTTATGGTATCAATTAAAATTTCAAGCGTATCCTGTTCTTCAGATCTGGAGTTCTTGGAGAAGAAAAGAAAGATAAAAAATTACTGTTTTTCCAATACTAGGACCTTCTAGACTTTACTCAGACACATACTTCTTTTTTCTTTGAACGGCTGCCTTAAAGACAACTGTATAGATCAGAATCAAATGATAAGACGAGGCAGCAAACAGCTGTAAGACTCTATGGACTTTTTACGTTCTTCGCATATCCAGACCTCTACACAGACTTCTTTACTGTCGCAGAGACACTGATTGAAACAGTCGGTGTTGCTGCTAAACACATTACCTCAATATTACCATTATAGCAGCTGCTTTCAAACTTGATCCTCATTTAACAGGGGGCATTAGACTCATGAAATATTGTTGCTACCAAATCCATGCAGTAACAAATACATATCATTTAAGCAAACTGCAGTTTACCGTCCCTGTGTGAGAAAGTGGTCTTATGTTTCTACAAGCCATTCCTCACGGCTATGCCTCATCAGTTCAGGCCAGAAGCTCACAAAATCTGCCATGAATAGAGGCACCACTGTCTAAACTATTTTGGCACTTGCCTCACACACACATGTACATACTTACACACTGATGCACATGCTCTTTCACCCATCTCACACTTGTCAAGTAACTTTCACATGCTCTCTGTTGCCCTTGTCTCACTTGTCATGTGCATACTTATTCCCATTGACTCTTATCACCTTGTGGAGGGAGATGGGACTAGGGCACTGTGGCTCTTCCCAGCTGGGGATGTGGTATCCCTGGACTGCAGGAGCAGGTGAAGGCCTGTGAATACCAGGCCTTGTCCCTCTCTTCACCCTCCCTCCTTCTGTCTTTCTCCTCCCTTCCCTTCCCCCAGGGCCTCGCAGCCAGAGTCTTTCAAAACAGCACACATAATCAAAGCTTTCTCTCTTCTCTCTGTCTAAAGAAAACATCCGTAACAAAATGCAACAGCATTACGCATGCTTTACTCCTGCAGCAAGAGCATGCTTTCACACTTTTGCTTTTAATGCTTTCACACTTTTAGGTCATTTTAAACAGATTCCTGAGGTGTAGGAATCAAAGTGACAAGCAATTCCACTGTGTTATAACTAACACTGGAACACTAATTTAGTAAGTAATAATTAGCTAAATGCCCTCTAGGTTAACCTGTCATCAACCAACCAAAAAGAGGAGATAAAAACACCATTCCATTCATATTGCTGACATACGCTGACCAGAATCTTTTACTCATAGCACCATAGAGCACTGGAATGCTGTAGGTCCTGCTCTGTTCACTGTTGGTCAGAGAACACGGTGACTTCTCCTCTGTCTCTAAACTCTCCTTTGTCCAAAATCAAGTTGCATGTTCAAATAGCACCCGTGGTCATGACTGGTGTTTGTTCTCACTATCTTGGGTACTGGTGAGATATAATGTATAAAATGATGTAATGAGTAAATGAGTAAAATGTTTCCATCTCTGGGATCCACTTTAGTCACCTGTCACAGGTCCATGTGAGGCATGTAAAAACATGCATTTTCTTTTGCTCCATGTATTCACTGTACTGAAACGACTTGAATCAGAAACAAGACCATTGAACATACATTGTGGCATCTCTAGGGCAAAACTGTACTTTCTCTGTCCTTAGCTTACAATTCAACTTTACGTGTGATTATAGATCATGGATTTATTGATCTGGCTTGTTTATGTTTAATATATTTCTATGGTGTGTTTTTATAAGAATAATAATATTAATATTAATTATTAATTAATAATAATAATTATTATTATTTCAATTTTCTTAAATGATAAAAGCATATTTAGTTCACTGATTGTTGTTGTTTTTGTTCTACATTTTACTCTCAGTTTTGTAAGCCTTGAGGAACACAAACCCCAAGAGTTCCCTCTTTATGCAGAGACACTGAATCTTTGTTATAAGCAGGATAGAGGTTTTTTTTTTCCTTTACAGACAGAAGTGGGATAAAGGGGCAAATTTAACTTTTCTAAGGCTAATCTTTTCTTCTTTAATGCCTTGCACATGATTGACATAATTAGCTTCATTTTCAAATGACACATAACCATAGAGACCATAGCATTGTGAATAGGTAGTGTAGTCCCATGCTATTATTATTGTTACATTTTTATTATTCTCTCCTTGGTTATAGTTGACCATTGTGTTACTCATTATATTTTTCCAAACTTGTACTTTACAAAGCAACTCAGAAGGTTATGAAGTATGAAGTATTTTGTTATGAGAGTTACGAGAGGTATAACTGAAATAATGGGCCAACCATCATGTCAACATTACCTAATTTATTAATATTCATTCATTCAAACTGTTGAAAAAGAAAATAATGGCATGTTTCTTAAGTCCTAATGCTAATGTTAATCATGAATCACATTTACCTATACCAATATCCCCAAATTAGCATAATTTATTTTCTATCTGTTCCCAGAATTAGAATAATCAATTTTAGTAGACTTAGATTTTGGGAAATGTAACTAATATTTTTTAAATAGCACATTAGCTTTGATATTAAGTGCCAAAGGCATTAAAGTAGCAATTGCAAGAGAAACCCTTAGAAAATTAATGCATATTCCATAATAGGTAACATTAACTAAATAACCTTGTACAGTTTTCTATGAGTGCAAACACAGATTTGATGTGTTTTTAAGTACGTGTACAGGACTGAATGATGTGCATTAGATACCCAAGTATTTTTAAGTTTATCTTTTTTTTTTCCTTTTAGTGTGACAATAATGTAACTTTATTTTGGCTTTTGTCTGATTATATTTTTGCTTTCTTAATTTGTCTTATGTTGTATAATTTAGAACATACATGGTTAAATATCCTAAACTCTTGGATGCTCTTATTGTTATATTAATCAGAAGTGAAAACCCAACCATTCCAAAGGATTGCAATTTCATTTGCTGTAAATGTGCTGCTTATATCAAACCAATGCATAGAAGCTACATTACTTTTATGTATTTATTTTATGTTCTGTTTTGGACTGTGATGTATTTTACTGAAATACATTTGTGACTCCTTAATTTGGGTACTTTTCTTAACATTGCTCCTTCTTTTTTTCTGCTGTTTTGACAATGCGCTTATTGCTTACTATATTTGATGGTGCCTACTGGACAAAATAGACACAACTATTCATGTTGGGACAGGATAAGCAGTAAACCCTGAGCCTTTTATAAAAGGGATTTTACAAGCCTGCTTGCTTGCGTACATGCAGGTGTGCATATTATTTTGTAGCCATTCCCAAGATAAATGAAAGACAGACATGCAAAACAGGGGTTAGGCCAGTGGAGCTGTTGCATGGAGCACGGGCCAAAGTAATACAAAGCACCTGCCACTTGAGCCAGCAAGCAAATGAACCCACACTGTACAATTAACTGAAGTTCAGAGCTGGGTTCCAGTAACTAGAGCCTGACTGGGTTGTCACCAAAGGCTTGTAGAGTGGATGACTGTAGGGATTCTTGTATTTGCGTTACCTGGAATTCAGGCTGCCATTTCACAAAGCATATTAGAGGGCCTTAAAATGAGAGGGAAAAAAATAGTTGATCCTTCAAATCATATGACTCATTGGGGTTATTCCCAAATGTGTCTGCCAGGAAGTTCAAGAAACAAAAGAGACCCTTTGAGTGATAAACAAAGATACAGTAAACTGAATGGCCTGCTCAACGTGGTAATTGTCCCAGAAACACATCTGTGAAGACTTATGTAGGCTGTTGTTTGGCCCTTATTGCCTATGGGTTCTTGTGGTGAATCTAAACCCTAAAATCAAAGGTGTCTGCAGGTAGAATAGCACTGTGCTTGTGCAGTTAGTTATTCTCTAAAGAACTTGTGATTGGCAGCATAAATTACACTCAGTAATTGTGTGGCCTGGGAGGGAAACCCCCTGACATCAAGTGTGAGCACATTTTAAGAATTACTGGAAGCATTCTCCAAATAAAAATGTAAGTGTTTACCCGGGGAAAAAACATGGCTTTTTTTGTTGTTGGCATCATGTTGATACTATTAATCTCTAAAAATATTTCAAATATGGGACATTAAACTGCATATTTTCACTGTACATGAAACTCTTGATAGTGACTGATGTTTTTGGTCATTTGTGTCAGTTTGGTCATCTCTAAATCTGATTAATCAGACTCCAACACACAGTTAGCCTTTTAGAAGCAGGCAGTGTCCAGTGGTGTTAGCAGGGATAATGCTATTCTAGCAGCTGTTAATGAGCACGCATGACTGGATTACTATACTATTCTCATACTCAGAACCACCCAACCCTTCATTCTCTATTTTTATGATGTGCACTCAGTAAACTTGTTACTGAAAGCATCAATGAGCTCAACACCTACTGATATTTGACACAGGACAGAAAAGAGCTGACTTGTCTTCAAATGTGTTTTTTTTTTTAATATCTTCTCATTATATGAGAGGATTCACTTGTAGCTGGAGACCCAAAATCTACAGACATTAGTGACATTTTATTAGTGACATTCAATGGCCAAAACTAATTAATAAATTTCTTTGTGCTTCTGCACACCAATGATGCACATTTTTTTTGTATGGATCATGACTCTCCAGTGAACATAAAATGAACAAATACAGATTTTGTATAAAGGATTTTTCGGGAGGTCATAGACGCTTCAAGCTGTTCTCTAGGCTTCATGTGTACACTTGGCTCGCCTTCCTGATGTATGTATTAGTCTTTATTTTCTATCACCATGCAATGCCTGTTCCTGTGACTATAGCGCAGCTATAAAGCGCTTTGTATAAAACAACTCATTTGTCAACAATGGCCAGTTTCTCTCTTCATGACTTCTTTCAAAAACTGCCATTCATCACCATTTTTTTCTTTTTCTTTTTTTCCCTCAATCAACCAAATCACTACAGTGAAGTATTACAGTTGTACAGTTCCATGAATTAGACCCACTCCTAATGTCGCTGGTCATGGTTGCTCTGCTGTATCTTTTTATGACATTATTTTTTACATTCTAGACAATATATTGTGACTCTGTCCTATGCAAATATGAGAATTAACAAGAATTTGTCAAATAATGTATGTGTCAACCTGTATGCATGAAATAGTGAAGTTTACATTTGAAAATAAATGCATAAATAATCAGCTTTATTGTGGTGAAGGGTGTGAGTTATTTATTATACGGAGTTCTTGTGTTTCTCTCAGCGGATGGTGTCTAGTGTCATGAAATGATTTTTCACTGCCATTTAGGCAACGCACAATTAAAGCAAATTAAAGTAAACAACAGTTTTGGCAATGAACAAACCTTTTTCCGAGTATCAATATTTTAACCTCCTAAACTACCAGTGTTACATTCTGTTGCCACTGCAGTTACCCAGTTATTCAGAGTAGTCACTGAAAATTATGCTAGACTAAATCATACTTTGCAGTGCATCAGTGTATAAAAAATAATAAGGGGTTCATCAGGGCAGCCGCAATGGTGGATCACAAATGAACACGTTTAGTGATGTCAGTTGTAGTGCTGACTGTGCCCTGCTGACTGGGGCTGCACTTATACAGGAAGTACATGTTGTTCCTGTGTCTGCACCCATGCAAACATTTACTGTAAGTGATGTGAATTGTTCTCTTAATAAAGCATTTGCTGGACTGCATATAGCAAGGCAATCTGTACATAACCCAGTGACCTGACAATGCTATACTTTACCTGTAAATCAAATGTGAGGCTTGTAACTACATGTATGCGTGTTGGCATATGCACAGTTCCTGCCTGCGAACTCTATTAATGTCTATTATATAAAACTAGAATAAAGCAGGCATCTTAGTAATGGCATGTATCTTGGTTATATAAGAGAAATGGTCTTGAGTACACACACAGCCACCCACCAAGTGTTTCATCCTTGTTCTGTTAGTCTCCATCACTTTGGAGATGAACAGGAAGGAAGAACGTGCTAAAAATATTCAGAGAGAAGGTTGGTGTGTTCCCTGCTCAGTCTGCCCACCTCCTGTCTCTCTGTCTGTCCATACCACGGTCATGCCAGAGAGCTGGGTGTGTGTAACTGGGGAAGGGGGTTGGGGATCTGTGGGACCATGTGCATGTGTGCGTGTTTCTATGTTTATGCTATAACAGTTAATATATCCCCAACTCTAATTACAAAGCAGGAGCTGTGTGTGGCAGGCTAACCCAGCTCAGATGACAGCTTGTTAATTTCTTTTACTGTCTTTCCACCTCTGACACTGTTATTATGATGAGAACACTGGAAGCCCCTGCTTCCTTACCCCCTTCTCTCTGAGAACCTATATGCTGCCGGCCTGCATCCGACAGTTTACCACAAACTTGAGGTCCCATTGCCATAGAAAAGGTGTTCAAAAGAAGATATAAAGGCTTGAGGTCAGCAGTTAGTTCTATTTATAATGGTATATGGAGGGCAATTTTTGAAAAGTGGGTACTCTCTGGTGTTATAGAGTACTTCATTTGCAATTTGTTTAGCGTTACATGGGACATCATTTCTGGAATAGATTTTTACAGAATGCTGCAGCACCCATGATTATCTACAATGACTGCATATTAATCTGACCTATTCACAGATATCATTACTGTACTTGCATATATGTTTAAGGTTGGTAGGGGAAATGACTGTATGATATCTTTGCAATGTGATGTTATGACCATTCAACAGCAGTGCCTTGTGACCTTAGATTTTGGTAGTCTAGGACAACAATGATAATGTCATGGCCTCAAATAAATTACTACTATGCTGTCATTTTTTAGAGTAACCTTGTAATAGGCTTTGAAGAGAGAGAGTGTGGACAACATACAGTGTAGAAGTTGTTTTGGGTTGTATTAGATATGCACTTAGACTTATTAAAGAATTCCTTATTAAAGAATTCCTCTTATTTTCTATAAAGCATGATTTTATGAGGATGAAGATATGAACCGCCACAGCTTTCAAACTATGATGCACGCATGACACAATATTCCCGTAATGATTAGTTGATTAGACAGTTACCTCACCTTGCATTATCCTGCTCGTTCTCGCTCTCCCACTCTGCCTGTTCGGGTGGTGGCCATCTTGGCAACGCCAATGGATACATCCATGCATCCATTATTCACAGTAAACCATATCTTCTCTGTATTAGCTTCATCATATTGACTTGACAGGCTCGTTTTGAAGTTTGGCTGCTGCTTTGGCATGGAGAACAAAGAGCATAATGAGTCTGTTATGATTAAGTTTATAGGCATGGCTTTATTCTCTTGTCAGTCTTTACTAACAATGCTATTGGCTTTTTTTGTATCAGTGGGTTGGACTTTAATCTTACAGCCACCCAGCTGAGTGCTATGCCTTGCCCCTTTCATATTGATGTAACTCAATCTGCACCTGATTAAAATGACACTATGTTTGTTGCTAAACATATTAGTAGCAACTATTCCATACTCCCCTGAGATTGTTAGGGCCATGTCCCTATCATTCCTACCCAAAGTTACATATCAAGTATGTAATAGGGAACTGTCTGGTAAGCACAATTCATTTATATGCTGTAATTGCCAAAAACTACAAAGTTTGTATTGATACTAATAACTACTAATACCTAGGTACTAGGTAGCTACTCTGTTGTAAAACTATTAGTAGTATTGCTTGACCTTGTGCTTCATAGACTGTAAAACTGTGGCAAAAAAACAGCAGACTGTTGATTATATCAGAACCCAAACCGTGAACTCTCACGCTCTGCAGTCTCTTCTCTACAGTGAATGAGTACACAGCAGCAGGAGGGGCCATGTGAGGACAGCTTTACAAACCCAGAGAACACTGTGTTCCTCTGCTGAGCACGACTAAGTGGGTGGAGGGGTGTGTGTATGTGTGCATGTGTTTTAGAGTAAGGAGATAAGCACGATTTTCCTGCTTCATTCTTTTATATAGTAGCACTGTCTGTTCTGTAGTATGAACTGATGAAGTGCAGTTAATTAGCACAAGATGGATAACCAGCAGACCTATAAATGTTTCATTTACCTTAAGGGGTGTCGGGTTGTATCTGGTGTCATGGCTAAGAGAGGCCTGTGTCTGTCAGATGAAATAAAGAGGAAGTGGGCTGTCTGAATGTGTGTATGTATTGGTGTGAGAGAGAGAGCAAAAGAGAGAGAGAGCAAAAGACAGAGAGAGAGAGAGAGAGAGAGAGTGGGTGGTGGTAGGCTGGTAGTGCCCAGAGCTCTGAGAGGCAACCAGGCAGACAGACTTTCAGTTCAGACTGTGTGTGGGTGTCTTGCAGTGGGCGTAGCTGTAGTGTGACCTCCCTGGGCTTTCTCTCAGTCTCTCTCTCTCTCTCTCTCGATCTGTGTGGGGGCGACACCGGCTGGCATTGGCACACACACACACACTGCCACTTATACTGGAAATGATGAAAGAGCAAGAAAGATGTCTTTATCAAAATCAAAAAGAAACATTAAAATTTCTCATTCATTTTTTTCTCATCCAGGTTTCATTCTTTCTTTCTTTCTTTCTTTCTTTCTTCCTTCCTTCCTTCCTTCCTTCTGCTTGCTTGCTTGCTCAGCCTATGGGTCCACATCCTAACAATTAATCAGCAAGTTCAAAATATCAATGAACTGAAGTTTTCAAAACATCTCTAAGACCGGATCACAATCTTAAGGCATGCTTTCAAAAGCAAAAAAAAAGAAAGCAAAAGAAAGTAGATGTATGTCGAAACACGCTGCACTGAATTCCATTTGAAATCACACCAAGGCCGCATGTGTCATTCTGGGAGCTTTAAAGATGAGCCGGGGCGCCAGATAAGCATCAATATTTATCAGAGGTATTTAAATTCCGCTTTTGTCTTGTTACATGAGAGCAGAGACAGATGTGCCTGCAACTGACATGAAAGCAACGATGATAATTAGTGTTTTTGATAAGCACTCATAGGGAAATTATTCCTGTACAAGTGGCAACAGAGATCTCGCACTGTGCTTCATTGTCATTCCTATCAAGTGTGTTGTGTGTTGTGTCTGCTGCTAGTGTCTCTGTCTACCATAAATTATAAAAAGATACAAAGAGAGGGAGTATGCATTAAACCTCCCTCCCTCCACCCTTCCTCTCTCCCTCACACAAACACCCCAGCAGAAAGTGTTTAGCTGTTTCCACTGTGTCTCCTCTTCCACGTGGCCTCTTCAGTGTCAGCAGGTTCACACACACAGTCTCTTCTTGCCACTCATTTGATCCCTCACAGTTTAACCAAAAGCGCTGATTTCAAACTTCTTTCCAACTTTGAGTCACCTTTTATATTGTCTCATACCCATAATCAAACTTTAACATTGAGGCTATGTGAAAGCAGTGTGTCATAAAAGCGCCAGTCCCTCAGTGAACAAAGACTTTTGTTTTTTATAATGAAAAGCGTGACCTGACTCTATCCCCTGACCCAGCTCAGGGTGGTATGAGCTGTATACAATAGAGCTCAATCTGTGCAGCGCACAAACCAGCACAGCTCATTAAAGCCGTGGCCCAGTCACGAGATCCCGCAGTAACGTTCACACTACGCACACATGGTAGCGTGCCTCCCCCACACTGTCTCCCACTCTGCGTCTCTTTCTCTGCTCTGGAGTCTTACTCAGTCATAGAACACAGGCTACTGTACCCAAGGAGACACACACAAGTCTCATGAACACACAAGGTCTCATGGCATGCAAATAATGACCTTCTCCTTCCCTGTCTTTCTTTCATTCATATTCAATTCACATTTTGTATGAACTTAGCCCTGGGCTAATCGCAAACAAAATTTGCACTGCTATCGCCATAAGCCAAAGCATATAACAGGCAGATGTTTGGAAGGAAGCGCCACATGAAATCAGTCTAACTTAACGGATCTTTTTTTCATTTTTAGAGTGTCTGCTATATGCAAGGTTGTAATCACAATGAAAACTGCGACCCTGCCCTATCTCTTACAACTGCAAATGCTAGATTTTTAAGAACAGAGCTGACTAGGTCTTCTTAAGCTGTGAATAAAGTTGAAAAAAAAATGGGCCAGAAAACTTTAAACAGATGCCTGAAATAAAACTAGCAAGATTGAATGACAGTATTACAGTCCTGCTAATGTCTCTTTAATTATAGGACTATTCCAGGTTTTATTACAGGCTTACAAACATGTTTTAAAAATTTCACACTGCAATGTTAAGGGTGACTCTGTATTGCTGACAGTTCATTGTCTCTGCTGCACGGTACATCCCCTTAAGGAAAATCCCCATTGCAATCCATGTGTCCCGAAGGGAGCTCCGTATAAACTCATAGCACCCACATGAGGTGGGATGTATATGAGATGCCATGAAAATGAATGAAATTCAGATTCTCACAACTTTGAAAGTTACCTAAAACAGAATTTCCACAACACCTGTAGGACACCATGAAATTCCCATAAATGCCAATTAGAACCTGAAAAGGCATGTCACACATGCTCTCCACTCTCTGGAACATAGACTGATCTGAACTATTGGTAGAATGGAGATGCACAGAAAAGGCTTTTAAACTTTGTGGGCCAGTGTAGCTCAGTGGTTAAGATGCTGGACTACTGACCAGAAGGTCATGGGGGCAGTCGTGGTCTTGTGGTTAGGGTCTGCTCCGTGATCGGAAGGTCCCGGGTTCGATTCCCATGGCTGACAGGACTTGGCTGACGTGCCCTTGAGCAAGGCAATGGCTCCCTGGGTGCTGTGGCTAGGGCTGCCCATCCCTCCGGGCATGTGTGTTCACTGCCCCCTAGTGTGTATTCACTAGTGTGTCTCACTGCATGGATGGATTAAATGCGGAGGTTCAATTTCGCTGTGTGCAAGCACAGTGACAAAAATGTGTCACTCACTTTTGTGAGCTCAAATCCCACCACAGCCAAACTATCACCAAGACCCTTAACCCTCAACTGCTCAGTTGTGTAAAGTTGCTCCGGAAAAGGGCGTCTGCCAAATACCATAAATGTAAATGCAACTCATTAAAAACCCAAAACGAACCACATCCTAATGGGTGGCCCATGAAACTCCAAACGGGAAGTCAGTTGAAAATAAGGCACTAATTGAATCTTCAATGGTGTCAAGTTGGCATCGGATTGCAACTGAAAATGCCCAATAAGAATATTATGGGAATGTTCCATCACATTTGTTTTTTTATGAGGGTTTTTGTTTTTAATCTCACTTGCAGTGTAGTTTTTATTTTTGTTTGTTTCTGATTTGTTCCTGCCCATTGTTCCTGCTCATTCTAACAAATTCTGTTGAGTTCCCAAAAATAAATGAACCAGGAGTCTATATCAAACCAGCATGTCCTTGTTCAGGCATCAGGATGAATGCATGGACACTGGAAATGCATCACTGGAAATGCATAGCTCTTGTTATGTGAATGTGGTCTTCTTTGCCCCACATATCTCATGTGCACATATGCTTGGTTCTGACCACAAGTCCTGAACACTCAAGGTAGTACTCAAGGTAGCCTCCCACTATCAGTGCTGCATGTCGTAAGAGTCTTCTCTGCTATGGAAACCTGTGTTGTGTCTATATTAGTGGTTGTATGGATAGGTTTGTCCACATAATGCCCTTACAAAACCTTTAATGAGTAAGAGGTGACGGTGAGGTCGCTCAGTGTTAAGGCGATTATGATGATGATTGAGATAAAATGCTGTTAAAACATTGGACTGCCGCCTTACAGAGTGTAATAGCAGCATGCCATGAAACCACAGACAATGACTGATGGTTTTTACGTCTGTGCATTCTTATGTGCGTATTGTTTTTTTTAAAACATGGTTTAATGGTCTTTATACATAAACACACTTTCGTGTTTGGTAACGTGAGCGCAATAAGCTCTGGTTATTCTGGTTTTTCGACTAACTTGTGAGTTAGCAAGTTAGCATCTTATGTGAAACAAGTAATAAAAGGCCCTCATGCAAAAGCAAGGGTGGTGTATAATTTAGCTTTGGGTCTTAAATTCCAAACCGTCCATGTTTTCCATATGCATGAATGGAATGTGGGTTTCTGTGCACAATGTGACACGGAGAAAAGAGTTTATTATCAGCTGCTGAGCCACAGGGCAGTTGTGAGACAGGTGACCTCTAAGACAGCTGCTGAGGGTAATTTTCTATCTGTAGCTGTCAGGCTTGCACTTAAAGTCTGCACGATTATGGATCAAAATGCATAGGGTGTATACTGCTGTAGTCTATTTTCACTCTAGGTGATCAATTATGTGAGCAAGCAGACAGTCTATTCTGGTCTCTTATACTCACTGAAACCACTTCTTGCCATAGCTCAAATTACAGGACACTGAGGATAATGACATGAACATACACATAGGAAAACATACACATAGGAAAACACCCACACACTCTGCCATACTTGCATACGATAAAGAGAAGGCATGGACAACAGAGTTAACAACAAACTAATCTTGTTTTGTTCTTTTCCTTTTTCCTCCTACTATTTACATAAGTAACTAATGTGCAAATTAATAATTTAGTGTAAAACTGTGAAATTAATATAAAATCATATTTTACAATTCTAAGACGCTGCAAGTCCATGATTCTGTCACATAGAAATAAGGAGGGCACACAAAAGGAAGGTGCAGAAACTCAGTGGGAGAGCACAGGATCCAGAAGAGAGAGACACACTGAGCGTTAGAACGTGTAGGGTTATTCGTTATTATAACACACACCAGAAAGCAGTGAGTAACACTCTCACACGTATCACTCGCCTGAAAAAGAGAAGCATTAGGAGAGGACTTCGCTTTGCCCAAACTCACATAGGGGTTAGCAATAATAATATTGTCAGGTCTTCTGGTGCTGCAAATGGCAGGCCTTCCTAGTTCACAAAACAAGTTACATTTTAGAGTTACATGATGCCTGCTTTGATGTGGCTATTGTGCAGAAGACAGGTGTGAAAGAAATGCTGTAAACTAAGAATGCTTTCAAAAATGGAAGTGTTAATGGTTTATTTGAATCAATTAACAAAATGCAGTGAATGAATTTAAATCAAATCAATATTCAAAACAGCATCAATTCTTCTAGGTACACTTGCACAGTTTTTGAAGGAACTCGGCTGGTAGGTTGTTCCAAACATCTTTGAGAATTAACCACAGCTCTTCTGTGGATGTAGGCTTCCTCAAATCCTTCTCTTTTCATGTAATCCCAGACAGATTTGATGATGTTGAGATCAGGGCTCTGTGGGGGCCATACCATCACTTCAAGGACTTCTTGTTCTTCTTGATGCTGAAG
>JAOTRJ010000010.1:10803684-10814574 GCA_028564905.1 Leptodoras praelongus
GTGAGGCGACAGCGCTATCCACTGCGCCACCGTGCCGCCCACACACACACACACACACACACACACACACACACACACACACACACAGTATTCCCATCACCAATTCACTCAATGTGCATGTCTTTGGACTGTGGGAGGAAACCCACGCGAACACGGGGAGAACATGCAAACATCCACACAGAAATTTCCCAGGGGAAATTTGCCCCACCCGGGGATCAAACCCGGGTCCTTACTGTTGATTACTGTGATGCGACAGCGCTATCTACTGCACCACCGTGCCGCCCTGCCTCAAGTAAGCTGTAAACTGAATTGGATGCTGGGGCCTCGACAAACATCAGCGTGAGGACTGTGCAACGTTCCCACGTATTAACCAGATTTTCTGGTACTTCAGTGTACATGTGCCAAGAGACAAGAAGAAGAAATGAATAATGTTCGGTGTGACTGTAGTATTTATGGCTTATGTACTTCAGTATTAACTTACTAGGTCACTTTTTTGCAGATTACAGTCCTAAACCGTATAACCATACGAAGACAACCGAATGAACTGTAACTTTACATTTAACTTGTTGTAGCAATTGGTTTAGTAATTAACTAGATCTTTACAAGATCACAAGCACAGTCTGTAAGTCTGAGGAGTTGAGATAAATGGGATCACAGACTAAAAGGGTTTCTACTCTTCCGATCCCGAATCGGTTTAATCCCTGAGTGCTGGTGGATGAAGCTCGACTCTAGGTGGACCCGCAGTCTCTCTGGCCAATCCGCTGTTAGTCGTTTCCACAGGCAGGGTTTGTTATGAAGCCGGAGCGCAGTGTGTAGCTCACACACTCACACCGACCTGCTTCGGAAAACCGGGATTTCTGCGCACTGGAAATGCGTTGGCAAACGAAAGCAGTTTTAACGCAGCTTTCAGTATTGTTACTGGGCTGCCTTTTTATTAGTGTACAAGCAAAGGTGTCGTCCGTGTCGTGTCCCAGCGGACAGTTTGCTTTTAAAAACCGCTGCGTCTTGTGCCATCCCACCTGCGCCGAGTGTGAGGGCCATGAACTCTTCCAGTGCACCGCCTGTGGATCGGGTAAGAGATTAAACACACGTCTCAGCTTTAACACGTCTTTCAGTAAATCAGCTTGTCCTTGCAGCTAAACTTTTAGAAGTTGTCCCCAATGCATAGTCAACTGCGACTCGTCTGCGCATGCGCCAGAATCATGCGCTCTATTTGTTTTTATTATAATAATAACGATTGTTGTTAGAAAGTACTGATTTTCTGTCCCTGGTGTTAACAGTATTAATAGGCTATATATCCTGACTGTCATAAACAACTTCTTTCCGTTTTAATTTAAGTGAAATAAATCGTTTTTAAAAGCCTCGTTACAGGTATGCAGTGCATCTTTAAAGTGGCCTTGGCAGCAGGACCCTAACTGCTGTTGTGAAGCTCAGACATTTAGCAGACTTTCCAGAGGGATCATTTTAATTTCTCATGCCAGAGATCAGCATTAAGATCATGAGTCACTTCCTAAATTCCTTCACATGTATTTTTAGCTGTTGGGGTGGTGGTGGTGGTGGTGGTGGGGGGGTGTATGGGGGTCGTTCCCTCTGAGTTGGAGGGAAAACACTATTGTATGTATTCACAGGCAAAACAATGAGAGGTAGAGCTTCCCCTTTTTTGTTCAGCTTTAGCAGCACTACTATCAACTAGGAGTTTATCATTGTGCCAGAGAGATACAGTTACATGTATGTTAAAGGAATAGAAAAGCCCACACTCTTTCCTTGCATGATTCTTCTCCTAATCTAGGCACACTGCAGCATTGTGTGATTACCATAAACAAGAAATTCAACACTTTTCCTTCAACTGGGAAAAAGCCAGTGATTTAACATTTACTCATAATGGAAGAGTAAGAGCTTTGTGTATAAAGAACAGTGTCTCTAATACAAGCATGGTGTGTGGGAGGAACCGGAGATTTCCATTTAAAAAGGATGAGATGTCTAGTTAGGAGAACCACAAAAGCAATAAAGTCGAATTTAAAGCAAGAAAGAGAGATGTTTTCAGATAGGACACTAAAGATAGCAGGGATGGAGACTGAAGTAATATAGTCTGCGTCTGAAACTCTAGCAGAAATTGCAGAATAGTCCCAAAAATATTCAACCAATAATTCTATAGCTAATGATGTATGATGTAGGATTCTACATTGAATAAATTCAAGTCAGGCACAAATAGAAGAGGAATCTTTTCCCATGGTTCAACACTTTTATTTAACACTGTAATACTGCACTGTCACATGCAAAACTTTGAATCTGAAGATATCTAAAAAAAAAAAAAAAGGATTTTGTTGAGAGTTGCTTCAAGGAGGCACACAAAGTGTCTAAGTCTTGATGTTCTGGCCATGCCAAAAGGCAAAGCATTATCTTTCAGGGAGGGAACAAGGATTATTTATCACCAGGGCTGAGGATAAGTTTGCAGTTGTTTTTTGCATTGCCCTGCTGCCACAAGAGTCACTGTTTAGATAACTGCATGAATGGGTAGTTGTACAAGTGTTCCTAATAAAGTGGATGGTGTGACAGACATGAATGAATGCAAGTTTTTGTTTGTTTGTTTTTCCCTTGCCAATACTGGATCAATGCAGTAACAATTAATTCTGTTTCCTTATATTGTCCCTGATGTAATGCAGCATCTTTATATGTTTGGATAATTGCGACTGTATTCATTCACCATTCATGACCAACACAAATGAATGAAAAAGTACTGTACTGCCATCTTATCTCATTTCTGAATACACAACAGTTGCAGTAGTTAGAGTTTAGCTTGAGCAACTTTCAAGTATTCCTGCAACGCTCCAGTTAATAGTAAACAGAGAACCATTGTAAGAGTTGGAGCCTTCAGGGTATCTGATACTTTAGTATGTGCTGCTGCTCAGACCACCTGCCTTCACCTTTTCTTTCCTGTAGAGTCCAAATATGAATAGCAAACTGTAGTTAGCTATTTAACACTCCGTCACTGTTTCAATGTACTTGACCATTGAATCATATTTGCTTAAGATTACAAAGGAGTAACAGTCACCACACCTAGCACTGTGTTGAAATAGGCTGAAAACATTTTTTATTATTTTTTTAAAATACTACTAATAATAACATCTACAAACTGATAACGTTCGGTCAAATAGGACCTGAACCAGGAGAAGGCCATTTCCTTAACTCCAACAACATTTTCTAATCTATGAAGGAGTATAGTATGGTTGATGGTGTCAAAAGCTGCATTAAGGTCAAGTAACACAAGCAAAGACACACAATCCTGACCAAAGACCAGTAGTAAGTCATTTACCTCTTTAACCAGTGCTGTCTCTGAAGCCTAAATCCTGAGTGATAGAATGTTATTCCTATGTAGGTATGAGCATAACTGCTATGCTGCAACCCTTTCTAGGACCCTGGAGATGAAGGGAGTTTTGATATTGACCTATAGCTGGACAGCTGATAGGGGTCAAGGTCAGGTTTGTCTGGCTGTAAGTTAGTATGACTATTTTGACTGATATTTTCAAATGTGTCATTGAAAGAAATCATGAAGCCGTCATGAAGATGGTGTGCATGCTTTTGGTGGTCTTATTTCTAGTTAATTTTTGCTACAGTAGCTATTAAATAAAAAGCTAGGATTATTTTAGCCTTCTAAAATAATAAACCTGGATAGATATGTTGATCTAGAAGCACTAAGCACATTTCTGTAGCTCTAGAGCCTCTCCTTCCAGGCTGTTTAAAACACTACCAGTTTAGTTTGATGCCATTTATGTTATAATTTACCAGTGGGCTGTTTAAAGCTTTGTGTGTGATCATTATACTAGGGTGCTAGTTTATTCTCTCTGATTATTTTTCTTATAAGTGGAGCTACTTTATCCAGAGGAAACTGATTAAGCATATTCAGTCACTAGATAAAGTTCTGTGGGGTTAGACAGCGATCTAATCAAAAATTAAGTCTGGTAGATTATTAATAAACCTATGTGTAGTAGGTACATGAATGAACATTTGGTAGTGTGGCAAAGAGAATATATTATGACTAAGAAAAATTTCTAATGAGATGAGATAATGATCTGAGACAGTTCAGACTGTAAAAGTGAACTGTAGTTTGTATATTTAATACGGGAGTTAATATTAGATAGAGTGTGTGATCACCATTATGAGTGGGTCCTATTACAGCTTGATTTACGCCTACTGAATCTAGAATGGACACAAACACTGAGGCTCTTGTGGATTATCAAAGTGAATATTAAAATCTTTCAACAATTACTGATTTGTCTAAACAAACATCCAGGTTTGAGATGAAATCTGTAAATTCACAAAGAATGTCAGAGCATGTCTCTGTGGCTCTGTAAATAATAATTATAGGAATTGACTGGGCAGACATATTTTTGTGGCTATATAGGTATGTTATATTAGTGTAGGGACGTCAAACACATTGAATTTATGTCCATGTTTTTGTGTGACATGATTATGGTTATAAATAAATGGATGCCTTGTCAGTTGTCAGTTGATGTATGTTACTGCACCCCAAAGGACTAGCTCCATATAATGCTACATATTCATTTGGGTTTGTTTGACAGGCTCTGTATAAAACTCACATATTATTATTATTATTATTATTATTATTATTATTATTATTATTATTATTATTTGGTTTAATCTGTGTTTCTTTCCAACATAGTACAGTAAACTCCTGATCAGTAATAGTTTCATGAACAATAAGCAAAAGTGATTATTTGACAGTAGACTGGTCATTTAACAGTAACTAATTAAAAGCTCAAGTAACACTTAATGGAATTGGTTTGGAATTTAACACAGGTTGTAGAGATTAACAGACCAAATAATGGTGGTCATCTATTTTCCTTCAGGATCTTCTGTTAATAGCAATCAGAAAGAAATCGGGAAGCCTCAGTGTATTAAGCAATACAGTTTGTAAGAATGAGCATAGATAACCACCAGCACAGCCAGGACGCTGCTTCTTCTGCCTTTATTCTCCAGAAGGCTTCAAGAACTGCCAGCACTGCACTTCTCCTTCACGCATAGCTTCAGAGGTTTCTCAGATACCCTAAAATGTATTCTCTGCAGGTGGCCAGTACATTAAGGCTGCTAAACGAGCCCACACTACCAGTGACATTCACTCTTGATTGCCCTTGTTTACTTATCTTCCAGTCCTGACAAAATGTGCCAGTTGGAGCTCCCCCACTGTTGCTATTTAGAGAAAACATCATGACTGACACAGACAGATGACAACATTGTGGTTTCAAAAAAATCAATCTCCTCATTTATTATTGCCATTTTTATGATTCCGTTTTAACTACATGCTTAGTATTCAGTGGTGACTAATGACAGATTCCAGGCTATATAAAATAGCATAAGTGTTTGCCTGTTTATGCTAGAGCTTATTTCATTCTGTGAAGTTACACGCTTGGCTGTTTTTACAGCACTTAACCCATAGGATGGCAAGTTGCAATTTATTAAGTGCATATTCTGCATACATTGCAGGGCCCATAAAAGCCTTTGCAAAAGAGAGCTTAGTGTGTGGGGAGATGCTGCCCTTAAACACCATTTCATCCCTGTCTTATATTAACTCTGCCACTCACCACTCTTACACTGGTGTAGGTCATTCTATGGCAACAGCCTTACATAATATAAAACATTAACTGGGTGTTAATCACATTTCCAGATGAGGATGGCAGAGAGCGCTTCCTGTTTCAGGGCCACTGCAGAGCCCGCTGCCAACGAGGGTTCTACCCAGACCGAGACCAGTACACCTGCCTGCCATGCATTTCCAACTGTGAGATCTGTGTGGATGGCAACATCTGCGCCAAGTGCAGAGAAGGATATAAAGTCCAGAATGGGCTTTGTCTGCCAGTGCCCTGTGGTGTGGGTATGTGAAGACAGAAATTAAAGAAATCTGTTTGAATGTATAGTATATCACTTATATGTTTTTGTCATCAACATGCAACAAGAATGGCTGAGTTGGGTACGGAGAAGGGAGCTTAAGTAGGTTCGTCAGGTAAAATGTGCAGATAAGGTAACATGGTCTTGTTTCTGAAAATGTTGCTTCATTACGTTTGTGAAAAGTGGTCCAGGCTTCACCCCTGGGTTGCGTCACACCACCCCATGATTATTTAACTGTAACTACATTTAACCTTTGCTATTAATACATAGCGAGATGATAAAAATAACTCAATAAACATATTTAAAAATGATCATCACTATTTCACTTTTAGTGCTGTATGGTCTCTATAATAGAAATATACACAAGTACCAGAAAAACTGGTACACACCAGTTAATACTTGGTAGGCCCCCAAAATGGGATTATGGAGGGAATGTTGCACAGTCCTCTAACCATTTTTGGTTCCCAGAATTTTCCAGAAATGTTATTTTTTGATTAGAGGAAGGTTTGTTTGGAATGTGTTTATGGAATGTTCTCCTATAATGAGGAAAACCTTACAACAACATCTTATGGTTCCCAAAACCATTTGTGGAATGTTCTGATGCATAATAATAACTTGGCGTGAACATTCTCTAAACACTGGGAAAAGGTTCTTGTAAAATCAAACCATAGGAGAACTATAGGCTAACATTAGTTGAACATTCTGTGTTTGCTGGGATAGCTCATGGGGCATTTTAATGTTGTACATAAAATGAGAAAATTTCCCACATTAGGTGAACAGGTGGCCCATTTTACATGATCACTGTCATCTTGAAATGTTTCATTGAATAAATTAATAGCTGTAATTCTTAAGACTACTTTTGTTTAATGTAGATTAATTAGAAAGACCAGTCTCACTTTAAAAATCATACATTATGGGGTTGTAGACAATATAAGTTGGCCAGTTTATCTGATTTTGAGTTAAAAGATAAGGTATTCAGTATTTTTACTTATTTAACTTATGTTTCTGTTTATTTTCTATCGTCTCATGAGTATAAAATTGTTCATTCTACATTAGCTGGTTTTGTATTGATGCTTTTTATACAATCATTGCATATTTTTTTTATTTTACTGGCTCTTCTGTATTACTTCTACTGTATTACAGGTCAGGCTCAGGATCCAGGCTCGGGAGAATGTATTGACTGTGAGACTGGCTGTAAAACCTGCTCCGCTGGTAAGTCTGACAGTCCTCAGTCTCACTGGGGTTATCTATTTTTACTTATTAAAGCAGCACTATTTAAACACTGGTGATTTAGTTCTTCCTCTGCATGCGTCATGTGACATAAACATGAACGGTTTTGAGTGTTTGCTTGTCAGTGATTACTCTGTTTCTCACATCAGATGACCCAGAGTACTGCAACAGCTGCACAGAGGGCTACTTCCTGTGAGTTAATCTATTACTTTTGCATGACAGTGTGTCACTTCCTGACATACAGTATTGTGTGTTCATGTGTAGATGTTTATGTACGATACTCTTATCTGCTGTATGGAATACAGAATAAACAGGCTGTGCTGCACAGGCAAGTGAACAAATCACAGAGTTTCTCCCTTATGTTATGACCTTTTACTGTTTGCATCAGGTTTCCGCTGGCACATAGTCAAGCCTGGTTACCTGACTATCAATACGCCTCATTGTTGAGCTTTTACCTGCCTCTTAGGGGTTTTCCATTCCCTCTGATTCACTCATTACAGCTTCCTTTTTCTTTTCCCAATCCGTCTGCCTATCCGTCTTTCTTTTTTCTATTCTTTCTTTCTGTGTGGCTTGGAGTCGTCAGTGTCTTCACTAATGAAGAACCAACATTCCACATGCTTTCCTTGTGCTAGCTCTGTTGCTCTGGAGGCTTCGTCCACTCACATGGTTTACTTAAATGTGAAGAAACCAGATGAAAGTGCAAAAGAAACTTTTTTTGCCAGAAGCACTGTATGTCATGCAGTGATTTGTTTACTATCCTTTCTGACAATAGTTTATAACCATTGCTCTATTAAAGAAACGTGAGCCACATAGATGCATTGCCATGGGCAAAAAATGTTGATGCACTGTATTCTTTAGCCAAGGAGCAGATGAGTATTTACACTGAGAGATTCCGCACTCTGGTGTTTTCTCTGTGTGTCCATTGGAGAGCCAGTACAGCTAAGATGGATCTGTTGGCTGCTCTTACTTTACTAATTCCAGCACCACAGCAACACAGCAGGAGGTGCCAATCAGTACTGGAGTCTTTGGCCACAGTAAAGTGAATAGAGCAGACATTACTTCATGCACAAAGCTCTCCCTTCTCCCTAGTGTAACCTAAATATGAAACCATCTTTAACATTGTCTTGTATGTCATGTTGCTGCTTTGTGATCCATGCACATTGTTGTATTTCAAGTGACCTCTGACCTGTTTTGGAACACAATAGCCAGAAGAATGACTGAACCTTTCAGAAGGATTCATTCTTTCAGCAGGCCACATATATTCCTTTGCTTACCAAAATCTTTGATTATGAGATTATGTAAGGGGTGAAGAGCGAGTTTACGCTTTGAAGCTTGGCTAAGTATAGTGCAACAGGTGTGCTGTAGCTTTTGTAGGTGCTAGTCCGCTTTCCAGTATGTGGGTGGACTGTGTTCTCTGGTTACTGTTCACCCAGTTCAACAGGCTGTCTTAGGCGTCTCTTTGTGCTGCTCAGCCTGGGAGAGAAAGGCAAGAGCTGGAGTGAAGCAGGGGCTGTTTGACCTTTAAAATAACATTATTCTCTGTTTCCTGCTTAAAGAGAACATTTAACCTGCTCATCCTATTTATGGTGTAATACATGTAATAATGTCTCATGAACTCCTTATAATCATGGGTTATTATTCTTTTTTTCATCTTCAGGCATTACGTTTAGGAATTACTATGAATCGAATAACAGCAGTGATCCGAATAGAAAATGTGTTTAGTATGGTCAAGATTTAAAATAGATTATTGTGTCAAAAAGGTTGTTGTCATTTGTCTGTGTGTAGGTACAGACGCCAGTGTCGACAGCACTGCCCCCAAAGGAGCTACGAGGAGCCAAGCAGGGGTGTGTGTTTAAGCTGCCCAGAGTCCTGCTTGGACTGCAGGAGTGAGGCGCTCTGTCTGACCTGCCAGCCGGGCAGCTTTCTCCACAGTGCGTATAGCCTCTGTCTGAGTAATTTTACCCAACCCGCTACGTATTCTCTTCTTCTATTACAGCTCCTTGTGCTTTTCCTACATATTATGCAACCTTTTTCAGAATGGTTTGATTTCTGATATTTAATCCTACATGCTAACATTGAATGATCCTGTATGATTTCACTAGCCAGCAGGCATGTTCATATGTGTGCCCTTGTGTGTGCATGCTCGTGATAAAAATCAAGCACAAGTGCACTGGGGTCATGATATTCATTTGACTTGGAAATCCACACCTACGATTGAATGCAAACAAGCAAAATGCAAAGTGTGGAATCATAGGCCAGTGCTGTGAAAGGCACTGGCCCTGCAAATCATGCAGTGCATGTTGAATGTACAATTATGTACACGCTGATGAAAAAAATCATAGGCGTTAGACAAGATTAAAGAGAGAAATCGAAGAAAAGCAGGGGCTTATTACATGAATGAGAACAATAAAGACCTACATAGATGGATTAAGTTAAAGGAGAGAAAAGACAAATGTAATCTTGTAAAGTTGCTTTTTAAGATGATCAGAATTTGGATGTGTTTCTTGTTGTTTGATTTCAGATGGTGCTTGTGTGAATGAGTGCCCCCAGGAAGCGTTCAGAGATGAGAGAGGATGGCGCTGCCAGCCCTGTCATGCCTCATGTCTAACCTGCCATGGCCCAGGAGCTAGAGACTGTGACAGGTGCAGTGGCAGGATCCGTCCCATTTACGGGACATGTCCTGTCATCAGCTGCCCTGAGGGCCAGTTCTTTGATAGTAAGTATAAAAAGAGAAGCTAAATTATGGCAGGACCATTCTTAACTCTTTAAGTCTTTTCAAAAATGTATATATACACCGATCAGCCATAACATTAACCCCACCTCCATGTATCTACATTCTTTGTCCAAAACTAAAAAGTGCATGTATATATACAAGGAGGTAGTTTATTATGGCTGATTGGTGTGTGTGTGTGTGTGTGTGTGTGTGTGTGTGTGTACATAGTACTGTGCAGATGTTTTTAGGCAGGTGTGAAAATGTTTTTAAATTAAGAATGCTTCCAAAAATGGAAATGTTAATTGTTTATTGTTATCAATTTACAAAATGCAAAGTGAGTGGACAAAAGAAAAGAAAATGCCTTTAAACCAGCATTAGTTCTTATAAGTACACTTGCACAAAGTCAGGGATTTTGTAGGATTATAAGGTAGTTATACTGCATCAGCAAGTGCTCTCCCAGACAAAGATTTCCAAACAGACTGGGGTTTCAAGATTTAGTGTTCAAGCTGTTTTGAAGAAACACAAAGAAACAGGCAATGCTGAGGATCGTAGACGCAGTGGTCGGCCAGGGAAACGTAATGCAGTAGATAACAAACACATCGAGGTTATTGCCCTTCAAAATTGGAAGATGTCCAGCAGTGCCATCAGCTCAGAACTGGCAGAAATCAGTGGAACCCAGGTACACCCATCTACTGTCTGGAGAAGTCTGGCCAGAAGTGGTCTTCATGGAAGAGTTCAGCCAATACACCATACCTCCAACATGGAAACAAGGCCAAGCAACTCCACTATGCACAAAAACAGAAAAATGGCAGCCGGTGCTCTGGACTGATGAGTCAAAATTTAAAATATTTGGCTGGAACAGAAGGCAGCTGTCCGCCGAAGGGCTGGAGAGCGGTACAATAATGAGTGTCTGCAGGCATCAGTGCAGCATGGTGGACGTTCCTTGCAAGTTTGGGGCTGCGATTCTGCAAATGGAGTTGGAGATTTGGTCAGGATTAATGGTGTCCTCAATGCTAAGAAATACAGGCAGATACTTATCCATCATG
>JAOTRJ010000010.1:10841551-10854321 GCA_028564905.1 Leptodoras praelongus
GGATGGGTTAAATGCGGAGGTTTCATTTCACTGTGTGCAAGCACAAGTGACAAATATGTCTCACTTTGTCTTTGTCTTTTGGTTTCTTTCTAACTAAGCAGAAACCAGACACTACTGAAAGTCAAGATCCACTGATGAAATGCATTGATTAAAACCAGGTGCAATGAGGTGTGGCTTCTGCCTGACTGGAAGGAAAACCTGCGCTCAAACTGGCCCTTTGTGGATAAGACTGGATAAACCCCGTTCTAAGACAAATCCAGGGCATTTGAGATTCAGCTTGTAACTCGTTTACTAGTAGAAAGTGCATCAAGTGTATAAAGTTTGTGTAATGAAGTTGGGAAAAATCATGAGTAAATGTTTTGCCTTACTGTTGTTTCATTTTCATAAAAAAAAAGAACTTGGCTGTGATGTTACATTAGTAGTGGCACTTTGGTACTACCAGTACTAACAGACATGGTCTACCAGTTTGACCAGCATGGCCTGTGTTTGAGACTTGACTGTTTTTTTTCCCAGCTGGCATATAAACTAGATGAAGTATGGTTGTATCTTGGTGGTATGGTTTCCCACCGGGTAAACTAAATTACCAGTAATACTGGTTGCTATTTACTGAATTCCTCAGTCAACACTTTGTTGTTTGTGTTCCTACTGACTCCTTGGTACAACATAAGCTCATGCTTCATTTCACATTTCGGTCAAATGAAGAAAAATCACTTAGCGTTCACTAGATGGCAACAGCGCACTGAGTCAGACTGTCCTGCTCTGTAGTCTGAGTAAATGCATACACGTATCATGGATTGCACCTGGTTCAGTATTAGTAGTCTAGGCTTTATATAGCTACACTAGGATGAGCTTCATGCATATATACTTATGAAGGAAAAGAAAAATGAAGGTGACACACAAACCTGTGCCTTGATTTGTAGCTGTAGAATTATTTTCATCTTACCAAATAAGAAAATATGAATTTTACCAAAACCCGGATGGCTGGACTATTATAATTGAATTATGGAGTTGACATCACTACAATACAGCTTAATTCCTTAATGTGACAACGATGCTTATTTAAGTGCAGAGAATCTAACACATCACTGTCTCTTACTCCCAACATCAAACCTGGGTGAAGAAACACACTATTGATTTATTAACTATTTTATTTTATTCCTAAATCATGGCCAGGAAAGGTAGGAATGGGTAATCAAAAGTAAAGATTTTATTAAAATCATAATAATCAACTGTGAAACAAATAAAGTTTTTTCCTAACTGAACTGAAGACATTTTTTTCAGCAAAGTGAATAGTCATAATAAGACAGGTGCATATTTCCTTGCAAATATTCTATCATCTTTTGATTTTTTATTTTTTTTTTGGATGATGAAGTTTATGATTTATTATTCTTGTCTTATTATTAAATCAGCTTCGTTCATGCTGCATGATGAGAACTAGCAATTAGTGTATGCAAATGAGAAAGAACTGCAGGAAGCTTTCACTAATTTCTTGACAGACGAACAAAGAAAAGTGCACGAAGCTCTGGCGGCTGCACGTGTGTTGTCTTTCTCCTTAAGGGCCGGTCTGTCTTTAGTACCATAATACTAACTTTATATTGTATTGTTACAATTCACCTCCGTGCACCAGTATTCCATGATTGTAAAGGATGGACAGATTCGTAGAGCTGGATGTATTAACGTCTCGGCGACTCTTTAACAGTAGCTCTTTGTTAAATCAGAATGTTGCTCCATGTCTCAACTGTGTGCACAGGATCATTTGGTATAATCTCTAATTAACACACTGCTATTTGTTCTGTCTGATCAAGCAGTCTCATTAATCCAACAAAATTGAAAGTTTACTATATCATTTTATCTCTCACTATGGTCCTATTTGCGTTGAGTCTTTATTGGTATTTCTCACAAATAAAAGCTGGTATAGACTTTGAAGTTTATGGATTTGCTATTATATGCAGAATTATTTTGGATGCTTGATTGTTGGCCTTGTCTTTCTCATCAACTAAAGCAAATTTACTTACTGAAACACTAATATGCTTTGAAGAAGATGTAGCAAGCAGTGATATTCTGAGTTTTATTTGTGGATCAGTGTGACATCGTTACACACCCCTCCAACACCAAAAAAAAAAAAAAATCTGAAAAATTGGACCTGCATTACTTCTAGTTTGATTCGAATGCTGATTTCAGTTATCATATTTCTACTACACAGTAAAAAAAGTGTGTTTTTCTTCTTTTGTTCACCAAGCAGCTACTTCTCAAACATTTGCAGCAGCAGAAGTAAAGTGTTTATGTGTAGGGAGAAACCAGATTGTAAGTAGAATTGGTTCACGTGACTATAGAACTCAGTGTCAGATCCGGCGAATGTTATAAATGTTCCCAGAATTGAAATGTTTGATCTTATTCTTATCTGGAGCAGTGTGAGATGAAATGAGTGATTAATTTATGAGGACATAACAAGGAAGCTATTAAGCAAACAGTTTTCTCAGCTTCGACTGACATCATGTAAGAACTACTCAGGGCGAGCAACTCGGTAGTTTAGTTTTTAAAGAATTAATGCCAAAATATTTACAACCTAGGGCTGTTTTAGGACCGCATCATTCAGCTTTTATTGTGTTTGTACGGAATACACACTAAGGATTAAATAAAAGACTGAACTAGAACACAATATCTTTCTTTTTGAATGAAGCTGTAACCCATTTGTGAACCTGTACAGCATAAGAGAATATCCAATTTCCACAAGTGGAGCATTGGGAAGTGTTTAGGCTACTTGAAGTATAGCTCTTAATGAGAAAAGGCGAAAAGGAATTCATGTGCATGTTTTATGCAATCTGTTTCTGGGTGCCCATGAATAATGATGTGTGATTGTGAAGCCAAAAGGAAACCATAGAAAGAAAGAGGAAGAAAACCTGGTTAAAAAATGTAAAAGATGTTAAATGAATATTTAAGGGAGGATGAAATATTTAATGGAAATAAATGAGCAAAAGAATTAAAGCAGTGTGAGAAATAATAAAGGGATTCACGTGGAAAGAGGTCCAGTTGTTAGAGAGGGTCCTCAGAATTCTTGCCACCTTCACACTTGTGTCTGATCCCAGCCTTGGCAATTTATTTATTTATTTATTTATTTATATATATTTTCCATATGGCAGTCATTAGATGGGTTCGACAGGTCTGGCACTTTGCAAAGGAATATTGGCTTTTTTTTTGCGGGTGCTTTGGATGGATGCCACAGGCCAGTCAGAATTTAATGCCTCTGATGGTCGTGTACAAGTTCAGGGCAAGATGTTGGCACTGGCCAGAAGGAGAGATGATTTTATGCCAGAGGGAAGGACATCCTGTTATAAGGCTAAATTAACTCTGAGCACTAAATTTCACTTAGGGTTTAATTCAGTACACTGCACTCTGATAGCTCTTCAAGTTTGTAAATGAATGCAGTAATACGGTCAAAGGTTTCATTCAAAGGAATACTCCTCTAATGTAGAAGTCTATGTGTTTTTCCATTAGCAGTACGCCTAGGACGTACATATTTGGTGTCTGTTTGCATTCTGAGTTTTATTTATGTTCATTATCAGGGCAAATCAGACCTGCTTACTAGTTTACATCTGTAAATTGAAGATTGAACGTCACAGCTTGTCAGCATTTTATACATTTACATTTACATTTATGGCATTTAGCAGACGCTTTTATCAAGAGCATCTTAGAAAACTGCTTATACACTGTATACATTTTAGTGTTACACCATTAGTAGATGAAGAAGAGGCCTTTATTTGTCACATGTACATATGGAACCACTTTACTACTTTACTAAAAAATTGTTTAAAGTGTGATAACAATACTATTTAGCCCAATTATTCACTTTAGCCCAATTATTCACTGGAAAAGTGCATCTACTCATTTCAGATTCTTTCCTTATTTTCTCTTTTCTGCTCTTAGATCTGTTTTGATCCTGGTTTGAAATATATTAATGTTTTTTTGTTGTTGTGTTTTTTTGCTATAGCAGGCTTAGCGGGTGTTAAACATGTATTTAATGTGCGTGATATTAAACCCATCACACCCCTTATTTAAGATCTTTTTTGACAGTCACTGGCCTCTTCTCTTAATTTCCTTTTTTTTTTTTTTTTTGAGATCAGAAAATAATTAAACCAGCAAACAAATAATTAATTGAGTCAACAGGAACAATTAGTTCAAAGACACCTCTGAGAATTGACTGTGCATAGTGAATTGGTTAATTATCACGCTACCCAATAATTGAGTGGTGCAAGTGCTCTCGCTGCTTTGTGTGTGCCTATGTGTGTGTGTGTACGTATGTGTGTGCATGTGAGAAGGAGAGGGGAAGCTGGTTATTTTTCATTTTTAAAATTGCATTTAAATTTAAATAAGGCATTTTAGGTCAAATAAATGTGTTTTGTTGACGATCATTTTATAACGCTCCCGCAGGCCCGAGATTGATTTGTGTTTACCGTCTTCGTGGTGTGTAACACAGGGATCGTGCATTGGCCCATGACGAAAGTGATGTGCTGCCACCTGTGTTTAGCTGTATTATAATGCATGCTGAATGTTCTGGCACTAATGTCACTGACCTCCGTGCCTCGTACATCCGTGTGTATGTGTGTTTGTGTGCGTGTTTTGACAGCTTCAGGGGGTCTGCTACAGCCATCACTCTAACCCTGCTTACAGCCCAACATCATTACCCCTGTTACTTACAGCCGAGCTGCCCTGACTGAACAGTTTTATTTCTCTGTGGTTAGCGCAGCAGACTGAGCCTTTTACATGCTGTTAATGTGCTTATGGCTCTAACGTAAAGATGAAGCCCTCTTTCATTCGCTTGCATTTCTCCATCTTCCTCAGACTTCCCTGATTGACCAAGGGGGGGGTTAGCTGTGCCATTTCAGGCATTTTGGTATTAGGCTTTACCCAGACAGAGGTAAAAATTCCCTCTGTGGCTTGATAATCAGTTCAGGTTTACTGTAAGCATGCTTATTGTATTCCTGTGCTCAGGTGGCCAGATTGGTGAGTATTTATATCACGTGCTCCAGCAAGGTGATCTTTAAATACCGTCTGTATGTTTTCACAATACCAATTCAGCTGCTGTTCCTGCATTCAGTGTAAGTATGACTGAATGCCATGTGTGCTGCTTGCTCAGTACATCTTTGAGTATTGGGAGCTGCACAACTCCCACAGTACTCTTTATTGGTTTCTGAGAATGGCACATATTTGCAAGGCAACATTTGTCTGCCTTATAGCTTTCTGCCTAATTAACGCGTAACCATCGATTGTTTACACATCCCTCTATTTTCATACCTTATAGTTGAGAAATCGTCTTTTCTGGTTCACCTTAAGAGTCCTGGTTGACCTCTGACAATCTAGTGATTAATGAGTAATGTCCCAGTATATTATGTTGTGTTAAACAGTCCTTATTTTTAAATAGAACATTTTTAATGGTTATGATTTTATTGAATTCTGTTTCACTGCTATTTAAATTACAGTGACACAGTCTGTGCTTATTTCTAACTAATCACTGAACCAAAACTGTAATGGACCTGAGCCCAGGACAAACCGCACAACTCTCTAATGGAGCGTGTTAATTAAAATTAGCTGGTAAACAGGGCAAGTTGAACCACATTAGTGGCCAGCAGCACGTGCCAAGGTAATGCCTGATGTTCAATAATTATGTCCACTACCCGTAGGGCAGCTGGCTGAAGCTCCGATCTGCAGATGCCTCGGAGGACCAAGAGACTGCAGCTCCGACTCATTTCTCCTGCCATGACACCAAATGTAAGTGAAGGTGAATCTCTCTTTAATTTACAGGCCAGCCTGGAGTATAAACCTTAAGTCACACTTTTACTGCTAGGATGAAACCAACCGTGCAAGCTTGAAGAGACGTACAATCATTGTTAAACCGCTAGTGGTGTGTAGTATTTTAACCCAAGCTCATTAAACAGAATAATTGCAATGTTTGCCTCTAAATGACAGCTGCCATGGCATGCATTGCAGATAGACGTATGTGGCTTCTTTCTTAAGAAATAAGTGTGCACAGAGTAGGACACAGCAACGTTTCCTATTTGGCAATGCCATCCAAAGGAAAAAAAAAACCCTTCTTTCAACCGATTCAGCGTTTTTAAAACGTGCTACTTAATTTTGCCATTTACGGTCCACGTAATTAAAATTTCCGGCCCTGCGACCTGGGATCATTCGGTAGGATAATGAATGGGTTGAGGGCATGAGTGGAATAGACTCCTGCGTGCCCTGTGAAAGCTTGCAGCTCCAAACACTGTCAAGGTTAGCCAGACACTAGCAGGCAGAATATGGAGAGAGAATTTAAAACGCTGAACTACATCTTATGTCTCATAAACCCTTGGTGCACATTAGGAGGATTTTTTTTAAAGGGCACAGTTAAAGCTGACAAAATATGTCTAAAATTTTAAGATCTAAGTAGATTTATATAGGCATATGTATATATATATATATATATTTCAAATACCAGTAAACCATTTAAAAAAGCAGTATAGTAAATAACAAATGAAGACAACTACATTATTAACACTTAATTCTTTTGAAATGAATAGAACTTGTATTCCTGGTGCATTGTACAGAATATTGTTAAATATCTTGTTCAATGGATACTGTATGCAGAATGACAACACCACCACATAAAATATTGGACTTTCAAGTACACATTAACATAAAGCATAAGTTATAAAAACCCAAATGGACATCGCATTATGTCTGTGAATGACGTTGGAATAAACCCAATGAATGCCATGATCATAGCTTTAGTAGCTGATATGGCAATAAACACTAATATCATCATCATCTTTGAATGCAGAATTCCTAATATTGGTTCATCAGTAGAGTAATGGTGCATTTGGGATTCAAAATTAAATATAGATTTTCATTCACTGAACAAATCCCAGTGTTTGGGAACAAAAATAGCTTTAAAGCTTTGCATGATATCATCATAATAAATTAACGAGCACACTGTCAATGACTCACATTTGTTTCTATGCTTTTACTCTGACTACAAACTGTTCTGTTCGAGGCAAATCTAACAGTAATCTGCTGCATGTCCACTGATCTGATATGATAAAGTTGCCTAGGCATTACTCCAAATAAACTTTATATATGAATTTTCTTGATTTACATTCCTGTAGACTATGAAGAGTTCATCAAACCCTGTACAACCAAGTACCAAGAAAGACTTATTCCATCCTTTGTGGGGGGAAAAAGACAATCTTTTCTCTCCGGTTTTCTGAGACCTCTCTCTGTTTCAAATCGTACTGACCTAAAAAGGTTGATCAAAGACTGGTGGAACGTCTCAGCCTGCAGCAAGCAATAAATTGGACCATTCGGTGTTTTTCCACTGACAAATTATTCTCCTGAGCCCTAACATTCTTACTAGCAGCTCAATTAGCTGGAGACAGATGCACCCAGTAATCAAAATGTAATGTTTAATGTATTTTTTTTCAATATTTTAACACCGCTGTTTATAGGGTAGAATAGAAATGTGTAATTTTGTGAAAATAATAACTATTTGCTACCATTTGAAGTTTGTGCCGCTCGTGTGACAGCGTTGAGTCTGCTGGAGCCGGTGCTCTCGGTTTAAATCCCTGCAGGCTGTTCCACTGTGCTGAAGTGGCTTGCAGCATTTCTCCTTTTATGTGGCTGTTAAAAGACAATATTTCTCCTTTTTCCGAGAGGATAGACATAATTCCCACAGTTTTCACCCGAAGACGTAATATAAAAAGTTCACTGTAAAGAGAAAAGTAACAAACCCAACAGATCGTGACAAGCCACATATTAACTTGCCTTTGTTCCCCAATGATACGGCGCACATATTTTTTAAGGTAATTTGTGCACATATGTTGTGCATACTTTTCAGTGTACATATAACATGATAGCCAAGTGTGTGTGTGTGTGTGTACAAAAACTAAAATTATCACTAGCATATCTTTGTTGTTGTTATAGTAGTTGTAGTAGTAGTGCTTGAACAATAAAATTGAACCATAGAATAATAAATAATAAATAATAAAATAATAATCATTTATTGTCTTATAATACTTGTTGTTATTATTGTTGTTGTTAGTAGTGCTTGGCTATAAAACTGAACGTTATTATTATTGTTGTTGTTATTATTATTATTATTAATGGTAATAATTATTAATTAATTTATAATAATAATTTGTGCACATTGTTTAAAATGGCATAATATTTAGTGTAGACAGACAGACAGACAGACAGACAGACAGATAGATAGATAGATAGATAGATAGATAGATAGATGACTCAATATTAAATAATAAAAATCTTAGTAAAAAAAAGTATTATCATTAGTAGTAGTAGTAGTAGTAGTAGTCTCGTCTTCCTGAGTTATTTTGAGTACAGATCAGTGCATCATAAGGTATAGAAGTATAGAAATCTTCTTTTAAATAAGAGAATAATGTCATTTGATTAGAGTCGATTGTTAAGATGCTTCAACCATACCTGGCTGTCAGTATTGGTTTCTGTTGTCTGTATGGTGAGAGACTCACAGTCCCTGGTGTGCTTGAGTAATGGACAGGAAGACTAATCCCATAAAGATGCATATGACATTGTAACATATAAGCATCAACCTCTCCCATCGATCACTCCACCAATGACCCAAGGTTTCCAAATGACAGTCTGATATGCTTAAATTCCTGTTGTTTTGGAAGAGGGCATGTCATATTAACCCTTGGAAATGGAGTTGTCCCAGTGCGCTCGAAGCCAGATTCTTAACAGTGACTGATCTGAGTGCTTTTCAAGCATCATTTATCACAGACGGCTCTCCAGCAGTGTGCCATGACATGGGGTTGTAACCGATCTTAATGTGTAAGAATAACAGTCATTGACAACCTATTAGAACTGTACAGCTGGGGAAAGCTAAGGGTGACCAACTGATTCAGTATAATTATAAAGAAAAAACAAAAAGAATTGTGTAGAATTAGCAAGAGAAACAAAAACTAGCAAGAACAGCTGGAATTACTGGAGAGGTCAGGTACTTCTACGTCAGCAATCCTATATGTAAAATAAACTATTCGGACATATTTAGGTGTTCTCAGATTTTAGATCAATTCTAAAATTCTACATTATGTTGAAGCAACAAGCACAATGCAGCTTATTTACTGTTAGCTGTTGTGTTACTGATGTCTTATTGAACGATGGGATTTTATTGCATTTATCACACTTGGGAAAAGGAGATGATTCTAATGGTTTATTTAATAATAATTAACACATGTTGATATGCATATTAAGTATAAGAGTAAGCATGTGTAAACATTTCATTAATCTCATTTAGTGATTAATCTCATTTGTATTCATCTCTCCTTTTTCTTACTAGAATAAGAAAAATAGCATGAGGTGAAAGACAGTACATTTGTATAGTGAAAGTCATTCATTATATACACAATACAGATGTCTTCTGGAGAGAACTCCAGTACAAACATGCAATTTACTAGCCTGCAACAACAAAATGATCCTCCTGTCTCGGAGGTTAAGTGGAATGCCAATATAGTATTGACAAAATGTCACGTTCTTGCTAGAAGCCCTTATTCACACATGACTCTATGCCTCTTTATTAGGACACAGCAAGTGCAGCCAGACTCACTCAGGGTCAAACCATTCAGCATAGTGACAGGCTCAGTGTCAAGTGTTCGACTCTAACGTCTAGAAAAACCCAGATATAGCTCGTGTTTGACTAAAACGAGCATTCCTAGCATTTATGATCTATTCTTTTGGGGGAATGAAGTCATGGATTGTTTGAGAGTGTATCAGCACCCGTCTGGCTATGCCCTGAGAATGACCCCTTCAAACAGAGCGTCTGTTGCAAGAATGGTGTCTTTTTATTGTTCCTTTGTTCATCGCGGCTCAAAAAACATCCGAGCCGCAACTCTCTGAGGTAGCTGCGCAATTGCAGAGTGCTCCATTTCTCTTCAGCGAGTGTCTCTCTGGCCTTAGCAATATGCACAACCATTGGATTTAACTGTGTGTACGGCCATGAGTGGGAATTGTCAGGACTATAACGCTTTTATGGCTTCACATTTACTCAGTGGATCTGGGACTACCATTGCGCATAATTAACTACCAACGAAGTACTCCCCAGAGTCAATCTGTCTGCTTTATTAACAAAGTAATGCAGTTATGCTTTAATTGGCCCTTTTATTGTTAGGCAAATTAGATGAAATGATAGACCACATGGTTATGGAAGAGAGACCATTAATGGTTGCCGTGTCCATTAGAATCTGTTATCAAGGATATAATGCTGTGTGTTTCTTGATATGTTGTGTTTGTTTCAGCTGCTAAGCATTGTTGGTCGTCGATGCAGTGTGTGTAAATACTGTTGTTGGAACTTTTCATTTTTAGCACTGTAATCTTTTTTTAGACTGTGTGTATGTGGTGTGTTTTTTTTTTTGCAATCTGTCATAGCGAGGGAATAAAAATGACACCTCCTCCTCTTTACTAGTGCTTCTTATGGCAAGGTAAAAGTATACCATTTTATAATGGATTGTACCAGTTTAATATTTCTTCATGTTCTTTTGTAAACTAATTGAACTGAAAGGCAAACATATTATATCTTCCTGCAAAAACTGTTCTCAAGTACAGTTTTCTGTAGTAGAAGGCAGAACCAGTTCTTTCACCTATAATGTTGGCATTATTAGTAGATTATTAGTAGATATTATTAGTATATAATTAGCGATAACACATGTATGTATATAATATAGACAGATAAGGTAGATGGATAGATATAGATCTATAGAGATCTATCTGTATGTCATGACATGAGATATATATATATAATATTTTTTTTGTGTACATACTGTTGTAAATTTGAAATTTCAGATATTGTAACATGTCTCTCAGTATGTCTGTAAAATTGATATAGAATTACTATTCTTTCAGTATACATTATATCTCAGTAAAAGACCCTCTTAACATAATCAATCACTTACTTACTATTACAGAAATCTCTTGGATTATGTCGCTTATCAAGTTAACATCCCAGAAGTATTGTTGTTTTTTCGCAACGAGAGCAGCCAAGTACAGTAGGATTACAGAAGGTTTGCTTTGATAGACTAGTATTATTAAATATATAGATCCAGAAAGTTAAAAAGTGGAGGAGGAGTCATTTTTTAAAAAAAGGAGCAGATTCAAATCAGACTCCAAAGCATAACTCTGAGTAGACAACCACAGGCTTGAACCAGGGCTGTAAGGACATCAAACACCTTTCCTATGTCTTGAAGGGATACTAGAGGCTTTTTTTCTATGATTTTGTATTTTGCTGGTGTAAGGCTTCAGAGCTGAGGGAGTAGCCGAGAATTACCTGCAAACTGGGTCTTAGCACAAAGTCTCCTCTGTTTTAGGATGCATCATTAGTGTTGGGCTAGAGATGGATGGTGACTTTCTGCACCAGTTGCTGGCCACCAGAGAGAGAGAGCAGGGGCACGCTCTCGTCCTGTCCCCAGCCTGCATGCTGACATTACCCTGGTTCTTGTTTAACAGCCAGGAGGCCATGACCTGAAGTGGTAAAATTACAAAAGGGCAAAGAAAAGGAGAGGAGGGAAAAACAGCTTGGCAACAGAACCTGATTCCCATTCTCCCCAAAGAAATTAAAGGTGGTGATGTTTCAGCGGTGGCTCAGTTATCCTCTGTGACCAGCTAAATGTTATGGATACATACAGCTCTGTCCTCCATCCTGATTCTGCATACTCGCCTGCCTTTGTCAGGACTCGGAGGCCATGGTTGGAGGTGTCCAATTTTACTGTGCGGCCCTTGTGCTTGACACTTCAGTTGTGAAAAATGGAAGCCCTGTTTAAAAGAAGGTTACAGTTAAAGCCAACGCAAGATATACCGACTGCTAAATCATTGTCAGGGAAACTAATGATAAGATATCATAAGACAAGTGGATACCATGAAAGATAAAGTGCACTTTCTTGAACCTTAATCAACTGCTGTCTGTTTTCTCCCTACATTCATCTTGATTTTGCATAGACATGCACATCTTCTGCCCGACGCTGAATGGATACATCAGCCTGTCATGGAAAGTGTCGCACAAAGCCTTATTTAAATTGTGAGTAGAGAGCCTCTTTGTTGTGCTCTTAGTGATGAATGGAAAGAAATAATCATGACAAAGAACACCGAGGCTGCCTCATCCTTCTAGACTGAGGTATCCCGGATTCCCTGGGCAGCACTGACTACAGAGGGAATATAATGCCACATCTCTGGCGGAAATTTAGATTAAAGGCGTGTATTAGTCTCAGACCGCAGGCTCTTGTGTGTATATAATTTGTCATTGCACTGGATGATTAATAATCCGCAAATGTGCACGGAAATGCACAAAGAAAAATTAGTTTTACATTGAGAAATAAAACCTTAATCTCCTCTTAGTGCAATGAGTCTAGCCACGGCTCATTAATTCAAGAAACTAAAATCACTCATACGATGTGATCCGTTATACCTGCTGAAGTAATTTTAAAAACACACAAGAAGCCGGAATAACAAACACCGAGAGCCAGGGTACCCAAGGAGCAATGATAGTAGTATGTTTTTAACTATTTTCATGAAGAACAAACATCCCATGGTGTGCTGATTTCATTGGTAGGAGGTTTTAAGGAATTATATTAGTCAGTCAGTCATTTTCTGTACCGCTTACTCCCAGTTACGGGGTCACGGGGGAGCCGGTGCCCAGTCGGCAACTCTGAGCGCAAGGGCAGGAACCAACCCCAGACAGGGCGCCAATCCATCGCAGGGCCCATACACACACACAC
>JAOTRJ010000010.1:10883124-10902167 GCA_028564905.1 Leptodoras praelongus
ATGCAGACTCCACACAGAAAGGACCCAGACCGCCCCACCCGGGGAACGAACCCGGGACCTTCTTGCTGTGAGGCGACTGAGTCGCCCCCTCTGTTCATATTAAATTTCAGTTTTTGTTTGTTTTTCGGCACCGGTAAGGGCTTCTCTACAAAATAGTTATGAATGGAAGTCATGTTACATCAAATCATGCACCATACAGACATAAGATAATCCAAATTATGTATTAGGTCAGATGTTCTGTTGAAGGAGTCAATAATCACCAGTTTCCTATCATACTATGACCACATTGTTATTTAGAATTTTTTTTGTAGTAAAATCATATATACTATGTACACGTACACAAAAAATGTATATGGTTTTATTTGCAGCACTGCTGTTGTTGTCTGTGCATTCCTCCAGTTGTTCCTGTGCTGAATTTGAAAGGTTTGACAGAATGAGATCAGAAACAGACGCAGCACAGACCCTTCATATTTCTCTCGTATTATGAGCTGTCAGCACAGTGTTTGTAAACGTGATAAAAATTAATCTATAGTAAGCAAAAGCTGCATTAAGTTTACTCTGCCGATGTGGCAAACTGCTTGCTGCAGGCAGACACGTTTTGATTGTGTGTTTATTCTTGGCTGTTGGCTATTTTTTTTCTAAAATGCCGCTGCCTATTGCCAACATCAAAAAATTTGATCTCCTTACAGTGAAAGTTCTTTGACAGTTTGGGATTTTTGAATTTGGCAGTTTTTCCAGACAGTTTTGCATTTGGCAGTTTAGATGAGAATCTCTTAATGTAATTAGTGATTCATGGTCCTGTGGCTGTGTGGCCTTTTCATGAATAAAAAGATGTTAGTAGTTTGGCTATTCTAAGTACATTTTGGCAGTGGTGGAATGATCACATGCTTAGTATTGCTGTCACTCTCTGTTAGGACCCGCATATTTATTGAAACTGATGATAAGCAAATAATTGTTTCCTTGCTACCCAGTTTAAGAATATGTTCCCTTCACCACTGGGGGTCAAGCAGATTGCTGTGGTTTGACAGAGATGCAGGTGGAGCGAGCAATAGCGGACATACGAAGCACCAGAGGGCTACGATGAAGAGGGAGCTGGACTGAGCCAAACACCCACATGTGCATGAAATTAGAATGTCAACATCTGATTCACACTGCTGGGCAGTGACTGTGAAACAAATTATGTCAGTGGGAGGCGTGTGCCATATTCCACTGAGACGTGGTTATCTGCTGAATGTGGGACAAACTGGAGTCAGACTAGCACTGCACTGATGAAACTTGTTTCATCCCATTATAAAACATGAGTAGATTATGGAAAAATGTGTATTTCCATATTCACATATTTCATATCTTTTTTTTTTCATTAAGCTAAAACCATAGTATTAAATTATAATGACACAGATTACAAATGATTAAAAAAAATCTTATGAACTCTATCTACATATGTTATATATGTTGAATAATCACCTTAACATTATAAACAAATAAGCTGTTTGTTTTTACTTGAACCATATTTTTTTATTCCTTGGCATTTCATTAGTTTGGCAAGTCCATTTTCATGACACTAAAAGGCCTTTTGCTGTTTGAGTGCACCTGGTAACCAATGGCCAATTCTTATGCTCCTTGTTAGAGCTAATGGGAACGACTTAACATAGCAGGGGCAGGGAAAGTCGGTCTAATTGTTATTCAAGATAGGAATGTGTATTATCACAGGAAGGCGATAATAGGAATCATTAGACAGGATCTTAGTTTTAAAGGTCTTTGCTTTCACCTGAACTCACACTAGAAGTGCTGTCCTGTCTCACTGGTTCACCAGGTCAGCTGAACAGCAGTCTCCAAAGCACATTTGTTTGAGTTCATCTCTTCAAACCTAATTTATCAGCATACATCCTTAAAAGCAAAATGCTGTTAATTACATATGTTTTTGAAATGCTTACTCGTGTGTAAATGGATAGTAAACCCTTCAGTTTTTTTTGCAGATTTATATCTCAGGATTTTGTTTCTGTTTTCGGTAACAAAACTCATAAATTAACACGTGTCATAACACATACAAGACCATCTAACAGTGATCCACACCTGTTTTGGCCTGCAGAGACACAGATGAACCACGTAGACTCATTGGTGCTTCACAGGTTCAGACACGACCCAGCGTGAGCTGCAACACTTCCCATTTATCACACTTCAGACTCCAGCTCTGACAGCACCGACACACTCAAAGCATGCCAAGCACCCAGTCACACGCCAGACCCAAGCACCCCCCCCTCCCAACTCATTTTCTACATCATATTTCATAAAGCTCAGCCGTTTTTGGCCACCAGCCTACAGTCTGAGATGTAACCAATAAAGGTTTGACACAAACTGGAAAATGAGAGAAACTAGTTATTAACATAACGGCATTATTTATCTTGGAGGACACTATGGGAATGTGGTCATCCAGATTATAAATTTCTGAAACTGAACGTACCTGTGCGAATTGCTGAATGAGTGCTGACTTGTAGGTTACTTCAGATGCTTAATCAGAATTAACCACTGGGGTTGCTGTGCTGTTTGTTATTTAGCATATCACAGATAGCCATGTCTCTGTGATGCATTCATTTCATTTAAAAGCAGATAATTTGCTGATGTACTCATATTTTACATTAATCAGGGTGGCTGTCGTGTGTGTGTGCGTGTGTGTGCGTGTGTGTGTGTGTGTGTGAGTGTGAGTTGCACATTCCCTGAGCAGGCAGTGGTTGTCTATGTGATTAACAGCCCTCCGCTTTGTCTTGGCTTGTCGTATAGATGACTCAAAGTAAATGCGTTGCTTAAAGTAAACAGCCAAACAGTGGTTTGCATGTTTGGCTAATGTTAGATAATTATACTGAAAGGTATCTTTCTTCAGGACGCTGCAGCACACTGTTTGGGTGCTAAGGGATCTTTGTGCTAAGGTGTTACATATGTTAAAGCTCTAACAGCTTCTGTTGCATTGCTCTGTACCCTGACTCTTTTCCTTCGCAGAAGTGCCACAACAAGTTAATTTATTGCCCTCTCTTTTTTCTGAGATCTTTATCTCATGTCGTAAAATAACACTTTCGGTTGTACTTCAAAGGCAGGAGGGTCAGTAGAGGTGAGAAAAAGAGTCAAGAAGTGCTAAAGGCCAAACCCAGCAGTCATATGAGCTGATGATGATTAGCAGTGTCGGTGCAGGCCACCTTTTACCCGGGCCATAAGTCTACTAGGGGGAAAAAGGAAGGTGTGGACCCTGACAGCCACAATCGCTCTCATGTCCTATTGAAGGAATGGGGCCAGATCAGCATTCAAGAACCACTAGAGACAAAGTGCTATATCAAGACTATGAAGTCAGCCATAATGGCTATTCAGAGATTTAAGTTGTTGCACTTGGTGGCTAGAATTGGTGGATTTCCTTAAAATGTCAGTCAAGACAAAAAAGAGGATGTTGTGAACGATTATTAGATACCACACAGCACTCCTTGAGGAACATCCATCAGCGGTCAGGACGCATCTTTTTTTTTAGCCTGTGATATTCACAGTACTGTATTTAAATCCAGAGGATGCTGTCTGTAATGGGGCTCTGTGACATGCAGATGGATGCCTCTTGTTGTCGAATAACAAGACCCCATTGTTCCGCTAATGTAACTTGATCAGTCTTTGATCTAATCCCATGTTGTCACGATCAGTGTGAAAATTCTAAATCAAGAGCACGATTCACTACTTTTGTTGTCATGATAATCTCTCACATTTAAATTCGACTTTGTTCTTTTGTGCCTTTGTTAGGGATGCACAATGTGGGGTTAATTAGCAGCCACTGGTGCTCCCTGTGTTCCTTCACAGTTAATCACACTTGAAGTATCCTCTTCAGCAGGCCACTACACTCAGACACAGCCATTGCACACACAGCCAAGGTCCCGCCATTAACAAACAGCAAAATAACAAACACTGAGCTGTTAATCCTAGATTTAGAAAACAGCTCTGGATGGGCTGTATATGTGCTAGATTCAGTTCTCAGTGCAGTATAGCTAGTTGCTTGAGCTAATTGAATATCGGGTCCACTGTCCACTCTAAATAATATTTGGCGAAAAGTCACACATTTAGTGTTTATTATTAGTAAGAATATGTTTTTAGATGTCCTTGTCTGAGCAAAATGTGACCGTTATAAACATATGTGACAATATATATGAAGACTAAAGTCACTGGCACTGGAGAAAGAAAGTACACCCTCCTTCAGTTAAAAAGGTTCTAAATAATAATTGCATGGTCCTCACCAACTTCTATAAACAAACAAATCATTTCAAGTGACAACAAAAGCACAACAGTAGTCCCCCCCCCCAAAAAAAAAATAAAATAAATAAAAGTAAACCAACATGGAAATTATGTAGACCCTTCCTCCTTCTACAATCATTAATCATTAATAACAATCATCATTCCATTATTCATCAAGAAGTGTGACTACAAGCAGAACCTTAGGCAGTTTGGTGTTCTGGAGCAATCAGGTGTTTATCTACATGATAAGTAGCTAAGTATCCATGATGTCGGCCTCACAGAAGCAATTGTTGTTGCTGTTCATCAATCTGGGAAGGATTATGAGGCCATTTCCAAAAAAAATTGAAATTCACCATTCTAGAGTGAGAAGGATTGTTTACAATGGAGAGCCTTCAGGACAGTCGGCAAGCTTCTCAAGAATGGGTGTCCCAGCAAATTCAGTCCAAGGTTAAACCATTTAATATTTATTTTAACCATTTAATATAAAGAAACACTCCAGTGACATCATGTGACCTGCAGGTCTCACCTGCTTAGCACATTAAACGTGTATGTTAATGACAGAACAAGACAAGAAGACTGAACAATATGGTTTTCGTGAAAGGGTGGCTAGGGAAAGCCCCTTCTTTCCTAAAAAGAATATAGCACCATGACTTGGGTTTGTAGAATTCATCTAAACAAACCACAAATGTTCTGCTGTAATATCCTTTGGACTGATGAGCCTAACATGGAGACGGTTGATCATCATATAAAGCATCACATTTCGCAAAATAAACCAAACAAACAGCATATCAACACAAGCATGTCATAGAGGTGGCAAGGATGGTTGTAGAGGGGCGATGGTTTGGGCTTGTTTTATAGCCAGAGGACAACGATGAACTCCACTTTATACCAGAATATTCTTGAGACAAATGTGAGGCCATCTGTGCTGCAGCTTAAGCTGGGCCGAAATTGGGTCATGCAAAAGGACAATAACCCCAAACACACCAGGAAATCAACATCTGAATGGCTAAAGGAAAAAAAAGAGGTGTCGGAATGGCCAAGTCAGAGTCCAGACCTCAACCACATGAAGATGCTGTGGCAGGACCTTAAGAGAGCTGTGCAGAAACAAATGCACTGAACTGGAGCAATATTGTAAAGAATAGTGGGTCGGAATTTCTCTGAAACAGTGCGAAATCTGGGAAATCATTGTTCTGCATGTTACTGGATGAATTGTACATGATTTACATGTCATTGGGTGTATTTGTTTTTTCCTCACCTGATTTCTGAATGTTGGTTTGGAATTTCTGGGGAAAAAATGGCTGCATATGGAAATCTGTGTATCAGTGCAGGGTGTTTTTGTCACCTGAAGTTATTTTTGTTGGTAGAAGTTGATATATGGCCAGATAAATAAAAACATAGAGTTGAAGGAGGTTGTAAGTTCTTTTTCCCCATGATTGTACATGAAGAAATGAATAAAATAATGTGAAAATGGTGGTGAAAAAAACATGCCAAAGCTCATTTGAGATAATTGTGTGAAATATGTTAATTGTCTACAAATCAGAAGTGTAGTTTGTTTTTTAAATTTATGAATCATGATAATTCTAGTCAACAGGTGACTTTTCTGTAAGGGTGATTATTGTCGGACCATAAAAAAACGATACCAATTGAACTGTACTGCATGTTAGTTAACTAGAAAGCAGTTCTGTTTCATATAAATATGTAAAATATATTCTGTGCAAAATTCCCATTTTCCCCTGTTATCTTGTAATACAGTTTTTTTTTTATTCATGTTAATTTGATATATAATGTTAGCATGTCGACTGTGTGTCTGATTTATTGACACTAGTGAGAGCACATGTACACCTAAACTCCTTATGAGCACTTAACAACACACTGTCCCTCTAGTATGCATTAACTCACCGGATATAGACTTTCCTCATTCAGCCACAATATTGCCCTCCTTCAGAGCAAGATTTCTCCATTCCCTGGTGGTCTAATTTATGTTAAGTCACCAGTCTCCCCCATGGCAGCTTTGAGACATTTCTGAATGGAGGGCGCACTGTGCAGGTTTGTGCCTGTGCCAGGGTCCCCAGTGAGATAATCCTCCACGGGAAAAAGAGCTACACACCGAACCATCTGCAAATCTGTGGACAGACCAGACAGACCAGACTCCTGAGAAGATCCACACTGCATTTCAGTTTTACTTGCGAAGCAAGTAATTAATTCAGATGTTGAGAGAGATAAAGGTGGTGTGTGTTATTGATATAACCGGCAAACCTAAAAATGTTTTATATAATATAAATTAGAACCGAATTATAATTATAATTTATAATTATAATAAATTAGCAAATAAATAAACATTATAAATTACGAAACATTAAGTAATTCATTCATTTGATAATTTACATAATTGATTAATTCATTAATGGTAAGATCTTCTATTAGGCCACTTATAATTACCTACACATTGATTTAATAACTAACTTTAGTTAAAGGGAGCTTTCCATTGTAACTACTAACTAATACTCAGGAGGCTCTTTGTTGGTTACTGTAGCTGAACGTGTTTATGCCCGGGGATGCTAATAAGGCAGTAAATAAACAAGACAAGAAACGACTTCGTTCCTGGAGTTAGCTACATCACATGAGGCCCAATCCCAGACATGTGATTTTCTCAGAGGAGCACTTTCACACACTGATTATGACAATGAATGTAGGTTATTTTAAGTTAATTAAAAGAAGCACAGAATGATGAAATAGGGAGAAATAAAAGGCTTATGGTTGCTAATAAGCCTTTACAAAAAGGAAAAAAAAGCTTTGTTTCCATCAGCACTTTCTTTCTTTCTGTAGACATCAGCTACATAATATTGTTAAAGACGTGAGAAATGATGGTCATTAGCAAAGTGTGTTATTGGTAATTTTGACTGAATGTGTGGAGTCAACAATCGGATGAATCCTGTTTAGCTAATTGAATTACAAGTCAAACCTGCTAACTCCTATAGCTTTGATTATTTGACCTAAATACAGGCTTTAGCTGAGGGTTCAATATAGGTGTTACCTCAGGCTATGCTATGACCCACACCTTCTATTTAACAGCACAAATGACCTGGACATTCTAGCCTTCATCCATCCTGTCTTTAAAGGTGCCTCCATTATGGTCACACCCTCTCTCACATTAATTCCTTTACTTTCAGTGAGTAGTGGACAGTCACAGGGCTTCATTACAATAATTTATTACTCTATTACCAGTAGGTGACATTAACAATTCTCTTATTTATGTCTCTATTTACTTAAGGCATGAATAATACTGAACGTCTGACATATATTTTGAGCAAATAGTTATATTCTACAACTTCTTTCGTTAACGTAACGGAGGTGCTGGTTAAATAGGTTAATGCTTGATTTTTCAGATCGACCCCATGTAAAAATTAAGATTTTAGATTCCATGACTCTTATCTTCATTATTCATTATTCCCCAAAAATAATACTTAATACAAACTTAATACTGATGTTTTAAACATGATTATTTATTCTTTTTTTCAGTTGGAGTTCTCTGCTGTTCTTATTTCATTATTTCTTATTTCTTTCTTTCTTAGTCTTATTCTTAATCCTATTCTTATTAGTATTGAATCATTGATTATTGGTAGTAAAGGCTCTAGCTCAATGTAAAAGGGCAGTTTCTTGCTCACAGGTGCACAGGAAATCAGGATGGGTGGCTTTAACTCAGAGCCGTTAGTGTGCGGTTGAGGGCTTGAGAAAAGAGTATGGCCATAATTCAATGGCAGTAAAACTGCTCTCCCTCTCCCAGCCTCGGATGGACATGAATGGCTGTCCAAAGCCGCTCCCCACTGCTAATTGTCATCCAGCCGGGGGAAAAAGACACCGGCGTGTCCCCCCTCGAGCCCGCTACTGGGCCGCCAGCTTCTCTGTCTACCAGTGTAAATAACCATCTCAATAACAAATAGAGGAATGCAGGACCCTGCAAGTGAGCGTGGGCAACCCTGTACCAGGCCACCTTAATGACACTGTCAATGGGGCCCATGCAATGCACGGCTAATTTTCTTTCTTTGACTTCATTAGGTGGCACTGTGGAGGGGCAGCATGGGAGAGAAGGAGGGCACAGCGGCTGTTGTCTTGTCACACAGGTCAAAGAATAAGTCAAACAGAGTTGCCTCTCTTGACCTTCTTGATGGTTAGTGCAAACAGAACAAGATGTTTGATTACTGAATAAGTGACTGAATATGATCTGGAAAAGAGCGTGAGACCGTACGGTGTAGCTATCAAACATATTTTTCAGCATGTTTTAATATCCAGATAGCAAACTTGAGTCAGAATTTGACTGAATACACTGCCTCTTGACTATCATACAAAGCATGTGCAGTATTTCCCAGTAAGTGGCAGCAGCACCCATGTCTGCTCTGTCTGCTACTGTAACATTCCTTTAAATAAATGATGCCTCAAACATCTGCAGCTTAGCGATGAAGTCAATGGCCCTTAAGCATGCAGCAGAAAGCTGGGCGCCTCTACTCTGTCCAGCTGCAGGTCTAAGGGGGCTCTCGCATGGCTGTAAAGCTCGGGCCTTCACAGCCACAAATCAGCTGCTGAAAGCAGGCATGCATCTTCAAAGGGTGGCCTGCCCCACCATGATATACAGCCCCCCGCTGAGAACAAGTTAGCCACGGCCACTGTCCCTGCACCTGGGCTATTATCAGGCAACTGGGATCATCTCTGCTCACTACACATTCAAATGTACAAGTAGCAGATTAGGCTGACTCAATCTTCTTTTCCTCTGAGGGAGAGAGGGAAAGAAAGAGAGGAAGGAGAGTAAGAAAAGAAAACCCCTTTGACTTCAAAAAGAGCCCTCTCCCTCTTTCCTGGGCCAGGCTGAAAGAAGTGGGAGATGAAACCGGGGGGGCTTGTGTATTCAGTGGACTAATTCAGAACTGATTCCTCTAATACACTCCTGAAACACTTTTAATTGTGTTAGTTTGCATTCAAAAGGCATGTTTGCAGCTTTTAATTGGAGGCTGCTTTGAAATAATGGAAATGTGCGACTTTGTGGGGGCCAACTTAAACAGTTCTAATGTGCTTTCCTGGTAGGCACTAGCACCCCTTTATTCCTCATTCGGATGCTGTGCCATTTTGGAGGGGTCTTGCTAATTTGTAACCTTGAAGTGAAAAAAAGGTGTCAGGGTTTGGCAGCTGACTCATTTTGTTAGAATGGAATAATCCAAATAAATATAGTCATTTATAATAAATTCCAGTCATTCATAATAAATCAAAACCAGACTCATTTTTTTACTCATTTTTACTTTTAAGAGCACACTAAATTTCACATTCTTTAATAGCCAGTGTGTGCAGCAGGCTTAATTTCAGGTCTGACTCTTTGACAACCCTTTCCGCCAATATTTCCAATAAAATCCCATTTCATTTGACAAGGGTTCACACTCCTCCTCACTTCCCTCTTTGTCTTGTGTAGAGAGAAAAAGAGCAAGAGAGAGAGAGAGAGAAAGAGAGAGAACAGTGTTTCTGACACAGGCAGCCACCTGCCTGTCAGTCTTTTTCTTCTGCTGTTTTTAACAGCCTTTTATTTGACATGGCAAGGTGTGATGAGTGTGACACTATGTAGTAAATCTGCATTACACTAGGTTGCTCAAGCATGTTACAGTGTTCCCATGGCCTCCGGGAGAGGAGAGAGAGAGAGACAGAGAGAGAGAGAAATATTTTACTGAAAATACTGCTTCCGTTGATTTTGCAACAGATGGTAGAGTGTGTGTGCTTCCTGCTGTTATGTCATTAGATTCATATTATCAAGATGGTTATTAAACATAGTGAGAATGAGCTGCTTTACTGAATTTGATACATTTTGCCCCACATTCAGTTCAGGTTATTATACGACAGCCTGCTGTTGTAACTTTAGTTCATGTTTGAATTAAATCCCTGAAAATGGTCCTTTTCCATGAATCACTTCTTTTCTCAAGTCATTCTCCTTTTTCTCCCTTGATTCATTTTAATCCTCAGGGGGGCTCAAACTCTGGCTGTCATTTGATCATCCAGTGCCAGCACTAGGGCTCTAAATAAACCCAGTGTTGCGTGAATATCATTCTGTGGATGTATGGGCCACATTGGTGAGCTGTGAGGCTGAAGAGCGAGCCTTCACTGGCCTTTCTCCGAATGCTTGGAGACTGCTCGGTTACCCCACAGTGAAAGGACCACCCACTTAGGCTTGAGAGGGGATTTGGAGCCTCCCAGCCTCTTCTGTCCTTTAGCCCCCTTTTGGAAGCAGTTTGCCATCCATCTGATTGGGTTTGTGTTCTTCATACATTATTCCCTCTGTATTGTGAGTCAAGGATGGGATACAGGTTAGGAAGGTGCATCCTTCACAATTTCAATGCACTGTCTGGCAGAAACGTGACGATGTCGAGATGTCACAATGATGGAAGATTTATAAAAACAAAAATTTCATTGCTGATTATTATCAGTATAACATACAATTATGTCTGATGATTATGTCTGAACTCAGTAAATGAATTCAGTTTCTTTGTTTCCAATTCATTCCTTGTATCAGATCCTGTTCATGGCCATGTTAAGTAATTCTGTCCGCAGAAGGACTCCCATGTCTGTGGATGTTTTTATGGTGTTCCCTGTGAGGTCTTGTATGTTTGATTTCCTCTACTTCACCGCTCCACCCCAACATGTTCATTCTCAACTCCCGGTCTTCAGTTCCAACCTGTTTTTAATCAACTTTTCTCACAAAGCACAACAAAACAGGGGGGTGGCAGTGCTCAGTCTGTTGGGGGTCGACGCTGGCAACAACAATGTCCGTGAACTGTTTGCCATCTCCATCCCTAGTGCCATATACAAACAATCATTTCCATATGCACTGAAAGGGGTCATGGCGTTAACGGAGGGAGGAATGCTTTTGGGGGAAATATTGTTCAGCAATGACACAGAAGTAATTTGGGGCTCACCAAGTGATTCTGTCACAGCCTTTTGTTGCTTCAAAATGTTTGACCCAGAGGTCCCTGTCACCCCTGTAGTTAATGACCGTTAGAGCGCTGTGACAGTCCCCAAAAGTAAAACATCTCACAACTAATAGCAGGCCTCAAGAGGCTTAGGCATAAATATTTAAGCACTCCTTACTTGTCCCAAATGCTAGGGGGTCTCCATGGTATGTTTATCATATAATGCATGCTTTGGATTACATTTGGAACAATTCTGAAATAATGTGTTTGAAATTTTTGTTTTTTTGTTTGTTTGCTTGCTTGTTTGTTTGTTTATTTGTTTTACCAGCGGTTAACGGTGCACCATTTTTAATAACTTAAAGCTAAACTCTGTTGTTGTTGTTTTTTTCCATACTTAATAAGTGTGATTTGTAATCCACTTATATATTAAACCTAAAACCATAGAGTGAAGTGTGAAGTGAGCCAGATTAGTAATGCTGATCTCATTTGGAGACTGTGTCAAGGTTCTTTTCTTTCAGCAAGTCGACATAATTCTAGAAACGACTTATAAGTCCTCATTTCTCAAAGTAAACTTAATTAAATATGTGGGTTGTTGAGGTACACTGACGTGCCATGAATTATTGCCCTGGTGAACAAAGCTGTTACACAAGCCATCGAATTATCTCTGTCAAACTTTGGCGTAATCTGAACTGATCCTCTTAAAAATATTTAAATGAAGACATTTGCACATGAATGGGCTCCATGGCAACCGTGTGTATGTTCTACTTCAGGGTGCTTCTTTAACACAGTGCTTTAGAAAACACATCTCTTCTGTCATGTTGACAAACAACAAAACAAACAATCCCTGCAAAAAAAAAAGGATGAAGTATTTCAGAATGGGATGATGGATGGCGAGGGGTAAAATGCAGACGCTTGGAAAAAAGGGGGGGGGGGGCGACACTGTGGAGAAAGGACAACTGAAGTTTACTCCAATAACTTTCTCTTATTGGACCTCCCTCATTGTGTAGATAAAGTTTAATCTGTATGCTCAGGAGGCCCGGGACTTTTTGTTATAATATGCAATTGAGTATTCAATAATGTGTTTGCAGTCATGGCTGAAATTGGAGTTAAGAGTTCATAGGATGAATTCTCCCTCTAGTGGCTGAATGGAAGCTTTCTGTAGCATGGGTAGTGTGCCATGTGTTTATGTATCCTGTGGTCTCTACCTCTTTTCAAACCTACCTCCCTCCTACAACTGAATTATGTAGGAAGAAATGATTTAGTTCAAGAAATAGGACACATCTGTTTTCATTTCATCTCGTCTATGGCAGTAGTAATTGTGGCAACGTTTGTGAAAATATTAGCAGTTCCTCTGTACTTCATTTCCTTACCGAGGAAACTGTTATGTATTAATATAGCTCATGGCTCCAATTCCATTATGGGAGAAAGAATTCATTAATTTGTGGCTAATAGGCACAAACATGAAAAAACAAACTTCTTTACTTTTTCACTCAGATCGTATGTAGCATTTTAAAGTAACCAATATAAATTATGCACACTGTGTTGATTATGCTGACGAGAGAGAAAGAGACAGAGAGAAAGAGAGAGAGAGAGAGTTAGTTTTGTAGGAGGCTAAAAAGACTTCCTGGCACCTAATCAATTGAACATTTCCATAATTAAATCTTGTTTTCTTAAATTATGTGCTGTTTGGCTTGGGTCTGGGTAAAGGATGTGTTTTGTCCACAGTGGATCTTTAAATTCTACACTACGCTGCATTTTAGCAGTTAAGTCATAATTATTGATACACCTTACAACAGGGCTCTTCAATCTTATCCGCAAAGGGCCGGTGCGGCTGCGGGTTCTATCCCAGACTAATAGGTGACACACTTAATGGTCATAAAAACCTGCAGCTATGCTGTCTGTATACTTTTCTCAAGAATAAACTAAACTAAGTAACTGATTTTTTTTTCTTCTGTGATGTATCTTGATAGGGACTCTTATCTTTCTGAGCATACATTATTGTGAGCCTATAGAGCTACAGAGCCTGGGCGTGTGCAGAATCTGCCCTAATCATCCATCCAGCCATCCATCTGTTATCTTAACTGCTATCTTAACCACTTATTCCTATTCAGGGTCACGGGAGAGCCGGTGCCTAGCCGGCAACTTAGGGCGCAAGGCAGGAACAACCCTAGACAGGTTGCCAATCCATCGTAAGGCACACACTCACACACCAGGGGCACTTTAGAGACACCAATTAACCTAACATGCATGTCTTTGGACTGTGGGAGGAAACCAGAGTACCCGGAGTAAAACCCACATGGACACGGGGAGGACATGCAGACTCCACACAGAAAGGACCCAGACTGCTCTACCTGGGGACTGAACCCAGGACCTTCTTGCTGAGGCGACAGTGCTACCCACCGAGCTACCGTGTTGCCCTGCCCTAATCATGAAGCTACTAATTAAGAAAATGGAAATTGAATGTCACCTTGCCATTTTCCATCAGTAATGCTGCCTGCTTTTATTGAAGGAAGATTTAAATTGCCTGACAGACTTGAAGTCAGGTGGGACTTGCAAAAAAGGGCCAATTGCAGGACATAACATTTTAACACAAATATATCTTAATCAAATATTTTCACTTATTTGGCAACAAAAAACAGTCATGCATTTTACATGTAATCTAATTAATCTTATATTACTATGTGCATACTTGCACTGGGTTAGATGATTATTAAGCAGCCTGGTCTGGCAGCCCTTAAACTCTGCATGTCTGGCTGTGGCCCTTCTCTGGGCTGTAAATCAGCATGCGTCCTCACATGTGATAATTCTCCAAAGTTAAACAGCCATAAAAGCTTAAGGAACTCTGACCTTCACAATCTAACTAAGCAAGAAAAGCCAATGATGTGTACCAGCGCCGGTTGCACTTCTCACATTATGATAAACTATGGGCTCGCCAATGCTAAAAAATAATTGTAGGTCTTCGCTGACATATATAGGAGCAGCATTTCAATACGATCCCAATTTATTTAGCAGTAAAATATTTTATTGTTGGCTATAAAACATATGGCTGAGGGAGAGGGATGAAGGACAAGGATGTGTAGCTGGGCTGTCTCCCGACACCGTCACTCTTCTCAGGAGAAGATGTATGGAAGTGGATATCGCATTATAATAGCATGTGGCATAAAACAATCAAAACTACTGAAGCCACTCGTAATTATGTCCATGACATTTAAAGTGGTGGAGCTCTCTCAGCACTGCTATTATTCTTTCTATTTGAATAAAAGCAGTATGGGGATTTTTTCTGGTCCTTGGTGCCTTTTTGGATAATTTTACAAACATTACAGGGATTGCCCAACACCCAGAAACTACCTAAAATGCCTGTTTTTTTTACTGTTCCTATTTACATTTCTTAAATTCCTTCATAACAACTATTGAAATAAATTATTTTTAATTTTAAAATGTCAAATTTGGGATACCAGTATTTAAATTAATATTAAAATGTAATAACTTTATTTAAAATAATATTTAAACACATATATGGGAATCGGTTGGTCCACATTAACCTCAATGGTTAAGAAATCAAGGACAGGACTAGAACCAGCCCTCCACTAAACTATGAGCAGGACAGCAACAATGAGACTGGATTGGTCTAGCCATTATGAGACTGGATCCTTTACAATGTCATAACATAGTCAGACATTGAGGAAATATGCTGTGGCTGCATCCTCTGCCATCCCTGCCCTTCACAGCTGTCATAGCAGGATCATAAACAGCATTTATAACAATCTAGCCTGTGGGTAAGGGAGAAGGAGTGAGGGAGAGAGAGAGAGAGAGAGATGGAGGTAGATGGAAACAGGGTAAGAGAAGTGAAGGAGGGAGGGAGAGATCTCTGATATGTAGAGAAGGCTACTTGTATAGGTCTGTCCAGAACTCTCTGTGATTCTACCAGTCTAAAGGCAGTATAAAATACAGTGGTCAGTGTATTGAAGTGAGATATGTATGAAGTGAGATATGTACCCAGAGAAATATGTACTCTGTGAAATATGTACCCAGAGAAATATGTACTCTGTGAAATATGTACCCAGAGAAATATGTACTCAGTACAAATGAAACTGTTTAGACATTTGTCAGTGAGCTGACTGACAATTCCTTCCCAGAATTTATGGCGCTCCTGTGAGAAATACATGGATCACCAGCACTGCTCACATAATTAATTAAGTGAGGAATGTTCTCATCTCTTTATAAGCATGTTTAATTGGCAGTGCTGTGACATACATTCACGTTTGTTTTTAGACCTAATAGCACAAGGTTTAGACACCTAAACTGCAGATGAAACGGTATTCTCTAATGTGAATGTGAAGCAGCCGTTTTCCTGCGCGGTGCCTCTCGTGTTTCCTGCCCCATCAGCGGACCCCCGGCAGCCTCCCGCCGCAGTGATAATATTTAGTGAACACATCTCAGTGTAAACTCAGTGGAGAGAACATCTTCCCAGGTACATCGTTAATCATAATTACGCGAGGTACGACAGCAGCTTAGAGACTCCGTGCCTAACCCCCCTCTCCGATGTCCTGCAGGAATACTGCATCCGTACATGCCACATTAGCATTGTTCCTATTCATATGGCCCAGACGCTCGATACCATTCACAGACATGTAGCGGTGATGTGAAGAATGAGAGCCTATTCTATGGTGGTAAGAGCTTAGCGCTTGGCCCTGTATTATGAGAGATCATGGAAGGGTTTGACCTCCTTGCAGTGGGAAACTTGAATGCCTCAGGGATGCAGGGATTCTAGGTTATGTATGTCTGCCTTACAGATCTATTGCTGTACTATGCACAAGGACAAGGCTAAATACCATTTAATTGAGCAAGCCTCCCATATTCATCTTTCCTCCATGATTCATGAACCTGCATTAAATTTTAATGGTAAATTGTGTTAATAAAAGCTTGCAGTCCCTCCTAATTTTTCCACAAATTATAGGTTTTAGAATTGAACAAAATAATCAGAGATACATACCCATTTATATTTTGCTTGGGTTTAGAAAAACAATGACATTATTTATTGCTTTCAAACATTATTTCCATATAGTGTATGTATGCTATAGTATCCAAATAATGTATGTATCCTGTAGTACACATTGTAAGAGGTGTACACATTATAAGGTTACTCACAATTTGTCTATTATGTCTGTTTTTAATCCAAACATTACATTTTATAATCATAGTCAGAATAAGACAGCTTGTTTATGTGAGGTATGTGATGTGTGCTGAACAGGGAGATGAATTAGTCAGTGCTCTGTTGCCAGCTCCAGCACTCTCTGGGGAACTCGCCCTGTATTTTCACCTGCTGCTGATCGACACAGCAAATAGCACAAGGATAAACATCCTGATTGTTTGAATCCTATTCATCTTCTCTTTCCTCGATTTCCACCCAATAACAATACGTTTCAAATTGTTTACACACCCTGTTTATATAACAGGCATTTCCGAGACTATAGAAAACAGACACTATATGACACTAAATGTTTGTGGACATCTGACCATCACATCACTGCCGTGTACTTTTTAAACACCCTCTTTCATATTCCTTTCTTGTTTCTTCTGTGAAGTTTTTTCCACTAGATTTTGGAACATGGCTATGGGGATTTGTTCATTCAGCCACTAGAGCATTAGAGAGGTCAGGCACTGATGTCAGGTGAGGAGACCGGGTGAGCAGTCAGCGTTCCAGTTCATCCCAAAGGTGTACAGTGGGGTTGAGGTCAGGGTTTTGTGCAGGCCACTTGAGTTCTTCCACTCTAACCTTGGCACACCATGCCTTCATTTCTCTTCCAGTAGGAGGAGGAGACAACCTATATTGAGTCTGAGTCAAGAGCAAGATTTTGGAAACTTTTGGTGGTCAAAACTGGGTCAAGACTGGATCTTTGGAGGAGGCAAGTCTAAGTCAAGGCCAAGATCTAAATAAAAGCAATTTCTGCATACATTGGCAAGATTTTACATCAAAAACATAACACCAATCAATACAACGTGAGTTAATGTCTTTTTTTTTTATTAATTTTAATCATTATTTTGTATAATGATATAAGTTTATTATTGGCAGGGTGGGGGGAAAAAGTGTCAAGGTCTCCCTCTAAAATGATGAGTCCAACCCATTCCACTGTAATCCAAGACTTATTCTAGATTTGATTTCAAGATGAGAATAATGAGTAAGTGAAAAGGAGTTCTCGAGACCAAGACCAGGCTGTGGCCACTATGTTCCAGAAGTTAAAAAGTAAAAACATCATGACAATTTTGCATAGCTCCGACTTGGTGGCAGGTTTCAAAATGTACAGTTTTCCAAATTGACGTCATACTTCAATGTGCAATAGCAAATTAAATCCCTGGTCACCTCAGAAGTGTTGAGTCATAATTAGTGGGGACTTGTAACACCTGTGCTTGTTACAACTAAATTTGATGCCTGGATGGCGCTGATCAGTAGGTTGCTTCAGGGCTATGGGTTTAGCCTGTTAAACTAAAGAGGCCATAAGAAGAAAGTAACCATGAGCAAATGTTGTGAAACAAACTTCTTATTTTGTTTTTCACTGTGAAACGAGGCTCTGAATACATTACTGAATTCAGGGCAGTGTTAATTGCTTCCCGGTTTGCTGAAGGTGGATGGCTGCTTGCATACCATCAACGGTGTCTGCTGAACCAAAGGCAAAAGCTCTAAGCATCTGTCTCCTGCGCTGACACAAGCCCACGGCTCTGATGTTTGGGAAAAGACAGGATCAGCACTCCTGCAGGTGATTCACCCCCCCCCTCCCTTTCCGCTCACTCCAGTCTGCACAAGCCACTCACAGGCCAATGCAACAGCCTCTCAGACCAAAGCTTGAAAGAAGCACATACGTTTCAATTAGGCGTGGCACTTTTCTACAAAGCCAGTGGCTCCTTTCATTTGTTGTTGTCTTCTGTCTGACTGTGGCATGTCAAGACACTGACTGTGAAAACCCTTGAGTTTAACGGCTACGGTCTATTCTTTCATTTTTACTGGACTATTGCATGCTTACACTTTTTTACTCTCATACAGATGTGATGAATCAGGAGCTGATAACTAGTTGCAGGGTCTTAATTAGCAGTCTGATGAAATTAATCAATGTTTTGAGTGCATATGTGTCCACAAAAGAAAAACAGTTTGTATTCGATTGAAGAGTATTTGCTATTTAGAGGTTCAGGGTGACACCAGAAATGAGAGCAGCAAGTATTTGTGTAGTGATCTAGAAAGGAGTCCCATATGGCTAAATGGCGGCTTCTGTTTAGTTTTATAAATAATTCTGGTCATCTGGGAAACCCATTGTTTTAGGCTTAAATATGTTGTTTACCAATACCAAATGGTTGAGGAACAAACACTGTTGTTGATATGCAGAGATGTTTTCAGCCTTTTATTTAGGGACACATATAATCTTACTCTCAGTCCTTCTATATGGCAAAGATATAAAATGCATATCTTTCTCTCCCTCACTCTCTCTCAGAGTAGTATGCGTTTTACAGTCAGATACTAGTGCATCTCAAAAAATCACAATATAGTGGAAATTGTTCATTTTTTTCATAATTTGATTTGAAAAAGGTAAACTGTCATATTTTATAATTATTACGTACGAAGTAACCTATTTCTAGCCATGTTGTGTTCATTTTGATCGTTATGCCTTGCAGCTCATGAAAATCAGAAATACAGTATCTCAAACAGTATAAATATGACGTCTATCTCTTGGTCTAGTTCAGCACACGCAATCACTATCATGGGGAAGACTGCTGACTTGACAGTTGTGGAGAAGATGATCATCAACACCCTCCACAAGGCCACAGAAGGTCATTGCTGAAAAGGCTGGCTGTTCA
>JAOTRJ010000010.1:10908837-10919983 GCA_028564905.1 Leptodoras praelongus
CCAGGTCGCCCCACCCGGGGATCAAACCCGGGTCCTTCTTGCTGTGAGGCGACAGCGCTATCCACTGCGCCACCGTGTCATTGTATTTTATAAATATAAGAAAACAATAGAATGTGAAGCCTGCAACACTCAAAAAAGTTGGGACAGAGGCAAAATTAGACTTGAAAAGGTTATACGTAACACTGTTCTGCTTCCACAATTAGCAGTTTAACTGGTAACAGGTGAGGTCATCAAGATTGAGTATAAAAAGCGCATCCACCAAAGGCATGGTCTTTGCAAGCGAGGACGGGTCATGGTGCACCGCTTTGTGCCAAACTTCATGGGAGAATTGTCATTCAATTCAAATGTAATGTTTCTCAGCACATGACTACAAAGAATTTAGGTCTTTAGATCTACAGTTCATACTATCATGAAAAGTTTCAGGGAGTCAGGGGAAATCTTGGCGCATGAAGGCCAAAGCCCTCAGGTGGTATTGTTTGAGAATCTGTCACGCTATTGTGATGGACATCATTGTCACTTAACACAGACCACTGCTCCATCAAAAAATGCAACCTGAGACTGTATTGTGCAAAGAGTAAGCCATATATATAATTTAGCACAGAAACATCAGCGATTTCTCTAAGCCAAAAATCATCTGAGATGGACCAAAAGACAGTGATGGTCAGACGGGTCCACTTTTCAGCTTGTTTTTGGGAAAAATAGATGTCAGATTCTACATGCCGAAGATGAAAAAGACCATCCAGACTGTTAGAGTGAAAAGGGCAAAAACCAGCATCAGTGATGGCAGGGGTGATCTGCATATATGTGTGAAGGTACCGTTGATTCAAAGGCTTATACTTGTATTTTGGAAAGAAGTCAAAATGTCATCTTTTCCCAGGAACCCTGTGTGTATTTCAGCAGGACAATCCCAGGCCTCATTCTGCATGAGCTACAACAGCGTGGCTTGACTGGCCTGCCTGCAGTCCAGATCTGTCCCCTATTGAAAATGTATTGAAAATGAAGAGGAGAATCAGACAACAGTGACCACAGACTGTTGAGCAGCTCAAGTCTTGTATAGAGCTAGAATGGCCCAAAAGTCCACTTACAAAACAATTAGTGTCTTCAATTACCAAATGATTAAAAATTATAATTAAAAGAAAAGGTGATGTGAGCCAGTGGTAGACATGCCTCTGTCCCGTCTTTGAGTCTGTTGCAGGCATCAATTTCTAAATTTGTTTATATTTAGCAAATAGAATTAAGTTCATCATTGAAAACACTGCACATCTTTTCTTTGTCCTTTTGTCTATTAAATAAAGCTTCAACTGCATTAACAAATTACAGATTTCAGTTTTTAATGGATTTTTAGAAAGCGTGCCAATTTTTTTTTGGAAATGGGGTTTCATTTGTCTGCGAACTGCAATTTTTTTGTCTTATTAACTTCAGAAAGAGAAGCTGGTGGTGAAATGGCTATTGATAATGTAAGCATTTACAGGATTTAACTTGTTTTTTGGATGTTCCACAACATAATATACAACTATAAACCGTAAAATAAACTATAAACAGTTATAAATTTAAACAGATGAAGAGTAGTATTTTACTGTTGGTAAGTATGCTGGTAAGTTGCTGTGGTATAAGAGGAATAAAACACCTCAGGGTGTAATCAACTTTGGGAAAAGGGTGTAAGGTTTCATTGGCAAGGTACTGTAGAATCTTCCAGATAGGTGTGACTTTAACCGACCTTTGGATTCCATTATGCTGATCTGGAGTGTGAGCAGCAGCTGAAGAAAGAAAACAGAAGAAAAGTCAAACTTCCTTGACAGGACTGAGACTCTGTGAATGCGAAACATTTAAAGGCAGATTATTTTCTTTATGCAGCTATTTTATACAAGCTCCAGCTACCTTATACAAGTGCCGTATTTATTTGTAGTAAATCCACCATTTACTCACAAAGAAATGAATCATCCATAACTACCTGATCTGACTACAAAGAGTATGATAGACACGTCTGTGTAATTACTACTATTGTGCGTTACTAAGCAGAAAACATAGACGATGATCACAACTGTCTTTAAAGCACATTAACCAATATATATTCAGCATTTCTCTGTTTAAATTTGCTTCTTTAAACACCTAGGAACTGTGACGCTCGATCTGTGGGGACCTGAAATAGCGTTTTAGCACACAGACGCACACAGTCGAACCGTCTCCCTCAAGGTGTTTTTGTTTTTGTTCCCTGGTTTTGTTTTTTTTTTTCTTTTTTTTTTCTTGTCAGCAAAAACACAAAATATATGCAGTTTGTTTTGAATTAAAAGTCCCTATAAATAAAAATAAACAAAGGAAGTAAACATTGTTAAAATCGGGTGGTGGAATTTGTTTATATGAGCATCTAAGTGTAGCATCGCTCTCTTTTAGGAATAAGGGCTATATAAAACTAAAATATGAGAATTATTTATTATACATTCGCATATGTGACTTGTCAAAGGATTCTCATGCAGTGATGTGTGACAGTGATTAGTGGGCATGGGTGTGAGTCTACATTTTAATATTACAAAACAGTATCTAAAAAAATAAGATGAAAGTGAGACGCGTGAAAAAAAAAAAGGCTAGTGCATAGTATTAGTGGTCGTCTCATGTGTAGTGGTCTTAGTTGTGTAGATATGTAATTGTTCTACATGCCTCCAAGATACACAGAGAAGAGGTTTGAAGTCCAAAAGGTACAGTGATGTTTTGCATATGCGGCGTCCGTCAGGCTGGGCACCAGGGAGGGGCTGTGCTCTAGTTACTGATCCTCTCACTGTCTGCCAGTCATTGTGTTTATCATTAAAATGAACTCCTTGTTCCATTATCCATGAGGGACCATCAATAATGTGATAATGGAAGCCCTTCAATAGCCTTACTTTGGTCAGGTCTGACAGAAACCTCCCGACACCACAAAGGCTCAAGACCAGGTAATTACCACTACATACCACATGCTTGTTCCCTGAAGTGGTCTCGTTTTTATGTATAATTAGCTCAAACATGGCAGGCTGTGTCTTTGATGACTGGGGTCTGAAGAGGACTGGTGTCACACAGGAAGAAAACAGATGGCGATATGCTAAAGCATCATGCCTACATCTTCTCTCTTGTTGTGAATCTGGGCTGCACCACTGTGTTTAAGTGGCTGTTCAAAGCTAAAACTCTACAGTGTCGAGACTGAGAAAAAAATCACATAGTGACGAAGAGCTGGAGTCTTTTTTTAAGAGTTGCAAAGAAGAGCAGATATCAGATCTCGTTTTTCGTCCATTTTTAATGGTGCGCTTCCTATCTGCCTGATACTGGCATACAAATGTCTGTAAGCCATGCTCTAGCTGGAAAAGGCTTTGCAGAGTGCTTTGGAATGGAATGTAAGCATACATATATTTATTTTTATAGGTTAAAACTACCGGAGGAATGTGCAGTCTGTCTCTGGAATTAATGAGAATACTGTACTGAAGTGAGAATGAATGGGAAGAAAGCAGCAGTTTGGGGATCATTAGGCTGTGTTCGACTCGGAACTTGCAGTTCCTCAGAAACTAGGGATGCTTTCCTCAACTCGAGTCAAATCAACATGGCCGCTCTGATTTCTACAGTAGTACTGGTACTGGAGTTAATACTTGGTAGGTCGGCCACACGATCTTGGAGGGAACATTGCACAGTCCACATGCTGGTGTTTGCTGAGGCTCCAGCTTTGAATTCTTAGACATTGAGGCAGTGTTGCACTCCTGTCCTGTGAAACATTTCTTGCCAGCCGACGCTGGGCACGTTCACACACAGTCTTTTGGCGGCCATATTGCTGTTGTATGTTCAAGGATTTGCCAGAATTCTTCTTGTCACAGTACAACCTTTGCTTCTACCTCTGAAACATAATAACCCATCCGTCTGTGCTTTATCCCTTCTTTAGAGATTGAATGCATAGATGTCCAAAATGGTGTGTTCCCAGTTTAGTCGATCGTTCAACACCTAATGAAAGCACTGTATACCTGAATACTGACTACCTTATTCTTATTTATACCTTATTTATGAATTTTACAGATGCTTCAATGTTCAATCTCAACACAAACCTTTGATTGAAGATTAAATACTGAATGCTTAAATACTGACTACCATTCTATAGCAGTCGATTAGATTTAATTGCTTTCCTACAATTTGTTATTCCATGTCAGTATAATCATGACTTCTTTATGTTCCAGCACTGATGCAGAATCAAACATTTGCCTAATAAGGCTAGTTTTTCTTACTTGGATCTACAGCAGGACATGTGGGATGCTGCCTCTGTTTAGCAGATCTTAGCACCTCTCTTTCCCTCTCTCATGCCTGTTCTGTTCCACTCACAGAGATGAAATATTCACATTAATTGTCGAGAAACCCTGAATAAGGGACTATCAAATGAAAGGAAACTGTCAGGGAAGCTGTCATTAGAGAAGTGTTGAATCTGAGATATTGCAGCTTTCTTTTTGATATGTCTGTGCCCCGTGCAGTCCTACTGTGCCTGTGTTTCCATTAAAACATATTTCTAATGAAGGGCCTTCGCCAGGGAACTGTCACTCTCCATCAGTCACTCAACCCTGACTTGCTGACCTGTTCCCTCAGGCACCACCCGGAAACCCCTGATCCCCTCCCCCCCCCTCTTTTTTTCCAATAATACTTCAAAAAGACTGCACAGGGGTGTCAAAGTTTGTGTTTTGATCCACAAAAGACATGCACATAGTCAGTGATTAAAAATGTGGCAATGTTACTAAGTAGGTAGAAAGGGATAAAAAAAATAAATCACTCTTTGACTTATGATCTGTGGTGTCTTTAAAAGAAGACTGCAAGTGGAACACACATGAATAAATGAAATTCACAAGAGGATGAATCCTAATAATGGGCCACCAAAATCATACTTTAGTAAGTTACATATGAGACATCATTTACTCACCAACTCCCAGTTGTGTGGATCAATCCATGTTTCCATAATCCATAATTGACTTCAGTCTTTAAACTGGTAATACTAACACTAATAGTAAATGTTGGATAGCCGGGCTCTGCTCTGAATTATGGGACAAACAAATATCCAAATATTCAGACTGTCAGCACACAAGTATCACTCATGATGTGAATATAAAATCTTGTCAATAACCAGTCATCAAGACACATAAACCAGTAAAGTCAAGTGCGTTTTAGTTCCTGGCTGCTCATAGTCTGGATATGTGCACACAGTAATGATTTCCTACTTGTGCATTTTATACACTGAAGTACCAGAAAAACTGGTACTGAAGCCTATGCAAATTACATAGCAACACCACTTATACATATCATTGATTTCATCTGTCAGTGTGTATATAAAGCGATAGACATCTGTGGAAGTTTTTTTTCCATTGTGAGAATGGCAAGTTATCACAATTTTGTGTGTGTCATAGCATTTTGAATTTTCAAGGGTGTTCAACAGAGAAACGAGTCTTGCCAGCCGACACTGGTCACAGCCGCACTGCTGTCCTAGGTTCTACACTATTCAGACTGGATAATCAGCCCCTGGCAGCTACCAGCTGAAGAGCTCTGATGGAAAGCGTGTTTAATCCTCCTCTCTGGGAAGCCCAGGACACAGAGCCAGTAGCCATTTGAGAAAAGTGCTGGCTCAGCATCTGTGTATATGTCCCAGGGCACTGCTTTGATCTGCTGTACCTCCAGACATCACCTTGAGGTAAAGCTGTTCTCATTGGCTCGATGGCCCATCAGCCCCGGCTTCCCCCGTTTTATGAGCTGCAGGCTCATCTGAAGTAGCCAGGGAGCTTTTTAAGCTCATAAACGCTACAATAAACATATGTATATTGCACTTACGCTCTCCAACAAGGGAAAAATGATTGCTTGCGAGTCAGTGCACAGCGTGAGCATACGTCTGATGCTACCTATCAGGTAGATTTTCTCTCACATAGATGAAGGGTTTATAGTCGCTGGCTTACAAGACAGTGGTGCGTCTCAGAGTTATTAGTGTGATTGTAGAAAGCATTTGAACTGTGATTAACCGTGCACAAAAATGACAACTTTTACAAAACTGACAGTTAACTAGCCACATGAAAATGGCACGTGTAAACTGCTGTCTGTCTCAGGTATGTCTCAGGATCACCTGAAACAGTCGTTATTACTACATGAGCCACCTGCAGATGATGAGGCTTTAAACTGGTTAACAAAATCGTTGTTCACTTTGCACACATTGTAGCTCGGCTCGTCTTACAGACAAAAATGACTCAGAAGAGCACTATGGAAAATCAGTAATATTTGTTATAATACATGTTCTGACAACTGACCTAAACCTACACAAACATGTATAATTGCTTATTGTAGTAGGTCTTACCTCCCATTTGGTTCGTTTTATCGTCCTGTTGTCCTAATACCTGAGACAAGTGTATAGTTTTTGGTGAAAGGGTCCTATGAAGGCTTTAATGTTACACATCAAACAGCAAAAACAAAATCACTTTAATTCAGGGTCAGAGAAAATAGAAATAGTGTTGACATTACTGTGTTATGACATCACAGTTTTCCAGAAAGATTTATAAATGCAGGTTGTAAGAAAATAAGAAAAATGGGAAATTGTAGCTAAATGTACCTTTATTTACAAAATATTCATTATAAAATTTAACAAAACATTTACCAAATATTGAAAGGTGTATTAAAATATGAAATATCACATAAAATATAGAATGAGTTTGTTAACTATTCCTATGTATGGAGACTTTGGGGACGTTATAGTAGAATTAAATTCAGGGATTGAGAAAATCTGTCATTTCAGTATTCATAAACATGAAACCCAAGTTATTCAGTGTCACTAGGTAGCAATGTAGATCAGCCTGAAAAGTGAGGTACATAACCTAATATAAAAAAAAATCATAAAAAATTCGAAACAAACAAAATTGACAAAAGTGCTCTTTGTCAACCGACGCTTGTTAGAACAGGATTACTTATTGTCCTATAAAAATGAGCTTACCCCATCTCATTGTGTTCTAAGCATCAAATATATCTGAATCAAAATGCAACCCGTTTTTCCATTGGACACTACGGACTGACCGTTGCATGAGGATGATCTCAGTCACAGAACTCCACATTAGTGCGTTAAGCTTTTTATTATTCATAATATCATATGAAGAATTGTGGAGGATCCCCTGTGTTAAGGCAATATTCTGAATTCTTATAGATACAAACAGATTTTCTTTCCTTAGTGGACTAATTAATACCAGGTCCTCTTACCTCTGCCTGGCTCGCCACTGACATTTGGTTCATGCTTGAGTGGCTAGCTGACTGATTTCCATCTCTTGCATGAAGATGTGACTGAGCAAGTGTGTGTGTGTGTGTGTTTGTGTGTGTGTGTCTACGTGTCTACCGTATCGCAAGGACAACAGGAGACAGGCCTGCCTTTAGGAGATGGTATTAAGGTAGCATGACAATCATGGATTAAAGACACTTTCAGCCAATCCCACCTTCCTCACAGGTTAGTGGTTCAATGGCAAATGCAAAAATTCCCACATGAATACACATGACTTGGCTGCTGGCGAGTATGGCTCTGAGTTAGACTTTACATTACTTGAGTTTTATACATTATTCATGTTATTATATACGGTCTGTATAGTAGCCGGGTTATAGGACACAAAAGATGTATAGTGTGTTCGGTTATCAAATATGAATTTACTGACAGAACTATTACTACTGAACACCAATACAGACTGCAAAAGCCCATTTCAGGGAGGCAGCACCAACAAAAACCCACCCTGCAACCCCAACCCCATGACCCCAAACAGTTGACCTCCAAAGTTTTTAAATATAATATAATATAATATAATATAATATAATATAATATAATATAATATAATATAATATAATATCCTGCCCACAAGGAAAACTGTTAGGTCTACTTAGCAATCAGGATGCAGGATTCTCTCTCTCTCTACATTTCTCTTCCTATATCTCTGCCAAAACTGTACAAATATGCTGTAACAATCATAGTATGTTCAGCACTGCCTGAGGTTTTAAGCTAGCTGTTTTAAACAATTCATTACCCTGAAACACATTTGAATATGTTGAATATATTGAAATAATTGTGATCTATGTGAATGACTGATTCTGGTGCTGGCTTTAGAAGGTAGCTTAGAAGAAATATGTGGACAGCATAAGGGATATCACCAAGTTATTGCTCAAAACAGCAGAGCAAGTATTTCCATATGATACAATACCATTTTGCAGCATTGTATTAATGAGATGTCTTACAGAGAAAAAGTGGAAAGTTCCAGAATGCACTGCGGGGAGTTAGTGATATACAAAGCGATGTGCATATTGGCATAAAGGGGTGGCATAGAAAGCTTTGGAAGCTTATGTGTGTGAGCAAGGTGTACAGATGAGGAGGTAAAAGAGCCGGGCAGACTACAGAACTAAACGCTGCTGCATCGGTCTGTTTGAGTAGAGATTAAGCAAGATTTAATTCACACTGGCACCAGAATCACTAATTCACCATTAAACATCACACAGTTATTATACAGATGAATTTGGGTGGATATTTTGTTTAACACAGATATTCTGTTCTGCTAAACCTGTTCGATTACAGCTTCAAGCTCAAAAAATGTATGTAAATGTAAATAAAACTATGACTGATCATATGCTGCGCCTTCAGTTTTATACAGGGCTACAGAGAAATTAAAGTGGCCTCAGTTTCTACTAGCTCTATAATCATAAGCCATACAAGATTAGTGACGCTTTTAAAAATCACAGTTTTGAGTGTAGAGGTATGAGCTAAAATGCAGATTGTAAATAAAAGCTTTACATCCCACAAAAAACACAAATGTTTTTCTCATCAATATTATTTACTGACCCTATTAAAGAAGTAAAGTACAAAACAAACGTACATACCATGTTGTTATTTATCGTTTGTACTCGGAGGAAGTGTACAGCCTGGACATACTACTGCAGCAGCGGCTCTCATTAACCCAGTGCTAAATCTCTTACACACACACACACACACGCACACACACACAGGCCTCCTGGTGAACTGCTGTGTTTTATCGCAGGGATGCGCACATTAATATGCAACCTCTTGTAATGTTTGTCTTAACCAGTTCTCAGAATATTACATTTACAAATAACTTGTATGTACACACTGTGCACAGAGCCAGCAGCTTGTACAAACAAGCAGAGAGTGGCTACAGCCTGGAACAGATGATTAAGCCACTTCACGGGCAATCATGATTAGCGTCGCTGGCTTCGCGCCATGGCTCTGTTCACCTCCTTATGGATACCACTAGTCTATTGTAACACAGAGCCCAGAAAATACACCCTGAGGATGAGGAAAAATCTGTGTGTGTGTGTGTGTGTGTGTGGCAAAGGTTTAAAGGATTGGTACATAAAATCTTAACTATGTACTCATTTATCTGCCAACCAGAAAGAATATCAAATAAACCATCCACCAATAAACTAATAATTATTTATACTGGCATTAATAGTTAGTTATGCTTTTTTCTGTAGAATTATAAACAGTTTTGCAAAGATTCAAAAACAATTTTTTTGATTGTTTTGAAATTATTTAAAGGGATTTATGCTTTATTTTCTGATATTAAAGCCACATTTATCTTCAGATTCTTCTAACGATAGGTAGAGAGGATAAGTAGGTCCTAACTGTTTTCCTGTGTATGTTCTAAGCTCCTAACTAGCTGTTGATGTTTGATGTTTCCTTTAAGATTGAATGATCAAACACAATGTGAATGACTTTTTTGCACCAGCTTTCTGTGGTTCAAGTAACAAACGGGTTTGTGTATGGATAATCAGGATTCGTATGTCTCGCGTTGTGTTGCATTCATGGAAAAACCTCCTGTCTGCAAAATAAGATGCCACACAATGAGAAAATCTAGAAAACATTTACTTGGATAGATGCAGGGCTAAAGGAAGTTAGGGAAGATCTGTATTTGGTTTACTGATTATTTAATTATGTCCAACTGAATGCAAAATACCATCTGTCCTGTACTTTCATGAATATATCTAACTATACAGTAGAAGTGGAAATCTTTAGATGACAACTGAGAGAGCGTCTGAGAGGCAAAAGACGGGACCTTATTTCATGTTTCCCGTGCTGTTCCCATCATGCCCCTACAAAGGCAATGGACTGGAAGTGTGATGAGAGTCGATTCTGTTGTCTCACTTTGAGCCTCATAAAAGGAAGCGGCCCTGTCAACACCAAAGGCTGGAGTTCCTTCTCCTTATCCTGAGAGAGAGAGAGAGAGAGAGAGAGAAAGAAAGAAAGAAAGTGTCTCGGAAGAGCTGCCCTTCACCAGAGTGCCTGAAGGGAAAGAGGAATTTGGTACAGAGCCATTGTTGCCACCTTCCACTCTCCTGCTAATGGCTTCACCGCTGAGGAACAGAAGGACAGTTGACTATAGGCGCACTGAGAAAACTTAAACAATAATAATAAAAAAAACATTAATAGAACTGGCATCCAGTGAATCTCAGCATACTGTGTGAGTTGGTACTGAGGCACGCAGGGCTTCTAGCCTGCCTGTAGGGATAGTCATTCCCAAAGCACATCTACCACACGCGCACACACACACGTGCACACACACGCACGCGCACACACACACATACACGCACACTATTATCATTGAATCCTGTTTTATAATTAAACGCACTATAACATAATATGGATGACTTGGCTTACTACTATACAGACATGGATGGTAAAACCTAATCACAGACAGAAAGCAAATCTCTGAATCTTTTCTGTAGGATAATATAGAACAGCTTTTGGGAGAAAATGTATAATCGTCTGATTGTTATGCTCCAACATTGCCAGTTTATTAGGTACCTTTGCATACAATCAAGTCACAGGCCTACAAGTCACATGTGCCTACAGTGTGATGAATAAATCAAGCAAACCATCATCAGTTTGTGTTTAAATGACTGTTAGAATAGACAAAAGTGATGTACTTTATGTCTGGCATCATTCTAGCAATTTTAAAACAGTTGCCATCTGAAAATAAAATTGTTTTAAAAACCGTCAATGCTGGGAATGGATTAATTATGCAAGCCAACTGATGGGCCACAAAGTTGCATTTAACATGAACTAGTCAGTCAGTCAGTCAGTCATTTTCTGTACCGCTTATTCCCAGTTACGGGGTCACGGGGGAGCCGGTGCCCAGCC
>JAOTRJ010000010.1:10933016-10946310 GCA_028564905.1 Leptodoras praelongus
AGGACATGCAGACTCCACACAGAAAGGACCCAGACCGCCCCACTCGGGGATCGAACCCGGGACCTTCTCGCTGTGAGGCGACAGTGCTACCTACTGTCTTTATTATTTATAAATTATTCTTTCTCGTCAGTGTATTTCATATAGAAGTTTGTAGAAACTCTGAGCACTACTGACACGACTCTGGGGATCTTGTAAGATCTGAGAACTGGACGCAAAAGAGTATGTACACAATTTCAAACATGAGGTCTGCTGTTCATGGAGGAAAAATCTACACATCATTGTGCAAAAAGAAATGCATATATATACAATATGTAGAATGTATTGTTTCTTTATTTAACTACATAATATAGAATAAAACATGACTATTGCAATTTTCTTTAGGGAAAAAATAGTTTCACAATCAAAGTGACAAAGGATTTGGATTTTCTTTTTTAAATATATACATAGAAAGCACTTCCACACAACTGCATTTAAGCATAGTGCAGCAACAATAGCAGTTAATTACAAATTGAAAAGACGTTTGAGAAAATCCAGGAATACAAAATATCTACTTCGTAGCTCACTCTGGGTTACGTTTCACTATCCCGGAGTTACTTTTTAACCCAAATCCAGCTGCTGCATACCCCAACACGAGTCAAGTGGCTTTTAAAAATAAATAAATAAATAAATAAATAAATAGAACACCTGAAACAGCTTCACCTGCTACACACGTTAGTCTTTATTGCTTATTTATTCAGTTTGCACATCCGTCTTCGTCCTGTCCATGCGGTTTTATTTGTGCGTTCTTTTTTTTCCTATTCTTCTTCTTCCGCTTTTGAGCAGGCGTCCTTTCCGAGCCTAGCTTCCCCTGTGCAGATGCAGTCCTGCTGTTACTCGGCTTTGCTCCTTTACCCCGTCCTGCCTGAAGGATCGTGTGTATAAGAAAGAGTTTAAAAAGTTAAGTCTCATGAATGACAAATGGTCAGCTGAGAACTAGTCAAGAAAATCACAGTACACCGTTCTCAGTCACAGCAACACGTTCATTTCCTAATTCAGTCAGTCAGAGTGACGTGTGCGTTTTATACCTTTCATTCAAGCCAACTGCAGCAGTTTATGTTTTAGCTCTGTATGTTCCTTAGTAGTGGATTAAAAAGACATTAATAAGTGATCTATGTTATATGTATTTTATCAGCACTTCTATATAATAATTCTTTCTTTATGAAATTCTATTCATCTTTTTCCTTGGGTCTTATGTTCATCTAGTTAAAGCAGAGAGGGTCAAACAGCTTCGGCAGTACAGCTTAGTCGTATTGTTTACTACTTTCTTCTTCTGGAATTTTAAGCAGTGATTGAAGAGCTCTTGCTAAACATAATGACTTCCTTACTCAGATGTTGATGCAGCGTCACAGCTTCTTGAACTGCTGGTCATGTGGCATCACAGGACAGTGCAACACACTCTTGGGAAAGCCTTATCCGCCCTCTTCCACATACACACATGCCTGTGATTTGCTGCTGTCGCTTCGGGGTGATTGCGTATATCATCCCTCCCTAATGTCTTCAGTGTACAGCGAGTTGGCTTTGCTGTTTCAATACTCTTAGTGGGGAACTATATTAAATAGACTTTTCACAATCTGTAGTTATTTTTATAGATTATTATTATTATTATTATGTTGTTGTTAACAGAGAAAGCAAAACTTGGTTCCCTAAGGCGACCCTCTCCAGATTTCTAAGGTAATAGTACTGGGCTTATCTTTGGGCCTGTAACAACACACCCCCAACATGAGCTTCACAGAGAGTGAGCTTTAGTTTGAGTTTCTGTCCTTGGATGAGAAAGCACATGCATTTGTGGCAGGGGTGGGGAGACAATAGCCACAGTTCAGAAGAGACTATTTAGCATGGTTTCCTTTAAAAAAAAAGGAATACAGGTTTTTCTTGGTATGCTGTCTGTAATGTAGTAGATACTATCAGGGTGGTTTTTCAACCGAAGGATCAACGAATCAGTTTGGCGAGAAAAGGCAATTAACTCATTATATTTCGAAAGAGAGAGTACTGTGCTGTGGGTTATACCTCAGACTGTGGAGGTGGAGGTGGACGTGGAGGGAAGGTGCACGGAGGTCTACAGTATTTCTTGTGAAATGGCATAAGATAGAAGGGATCCACCGGAACCCAGGGAACTTTGGCCTCTGGGATTACAGGAGGTCCACAGTGGACAGCCTGGAGGTCATAGACACTGCGAGTGGGCTTCTTTCCATCACTAGCCTTGAAGATGGTTAAAAATGCCTCACCAGATTTGTGAGCCAACAGATATCTCCCCTCTTGTAAGCTGAAACAGATGAGGCACAGAGATAAATACAAGTGTGTGGTTATAGTGCGTTTTCCACAAAGACAGAAAGGCAGGTGGCTGGTTTATGAAATGAAAATGAGAGCAGGGACTGCTGGCAGTGACGGAGGCAGTGGTTGATGATATTGCGTAACATTCTTCACATTCCTTAACACAAGGAGCAAGAAATGCTAGACGGGCACTAAGATAACAAAAGGCCATGTGAAAAACGGGTGTGTGAAAGAGGTTGCGAAATTAAAATGGAACAAAATGGAACATTTATTATAAACTCAAAGAAGAGAAAAACTAAAGTCAGAGGGTATACCATATAAATAATAAAGCACTGTGGCGAGCAGTGTGGATCCATTTATAGTTTTATTAAATTAATTACTAGAACTGTGATTAAGCCCAATTTGAAAAAAGAGCAAGCCCACCTTAAAACTTTTGATTCTGTTTGAAACCATGTACACTGAAGTACCAGAAAATCTGGTACTATGCAAAACACACAGCAACTCCATCTATGCACGTCATTGGTTGCATCCGACAGTGTGTATATAAAGCGACAGATTTCTACTGAACCTTCTAGAGCCGTTTCTGCCATGAAAATGGCAAGTTATTACGGACGTCAACACAGTTTAATAGTTGGAGCTCGTGAGATGGGTCATAGCATTTCAGAGGTGTAGAAGCAAAGTTTGGGTTTTCACGTATGAGCATTTCCCATGCATGTAGCATGGCAAAACCTCACATTTATGACAGCACCGTGGCCGCAAAAAGACTCTGGATGAACGTGACCAGCGTAAGCTGGCTATAGGTATGCAACACTGCCTCAGTGAGGGGAGCTACCAAGTATTAACCAAGTATACCAGTTTTTCTGGTACTTTAGTGTACTTGAAGCGGAGGTCCCGTGTGTCTTCACAGGTTGGATTCAGCATGCAGTGAATCGAAGTGACGAAACCTGAACACAGTATAATCTATACATCAAGCCCAGTGAGGTTCAATGTTTTGAACTGAAGCAAAACAGCAGTTGCTGAATGGTGTGAACAATTGGAATTGACCTTATAAAGAGGCTCTATAGCCAGGCATTATACTGTTTATAACGGGGGTGTCGAACTCAATCCACAAAGCGCCGGTGTGGGTGCAGGTTTTCCTTCTAACCAAGCAGAAGCCACACCTCATTCCACTTGTGTCTACTCAATGAGTCTAATCTGTGGATTTTGACTTTCATTAATGTGTGACTTCTGTTTGGTTAGAAAGAAAACCTGCACCCACACCGGCCCTTTGTGGATTTAGTTTGACACCCCTGGTTTATAATGTCCAATCAATAACCCGTAGTGTATATTAGCATGTGTGACGTCAGGTCATTGGCAAAACCTAGGATTGCACTCAAGAGCATTTGTTTCATTTTAAAAAGTGTAAAATCAGTGGGAAATGCAGCTTAGAACGCAAGTAACATTAACTAATGCACAAGGAGTACCAGGAAAATCTTTCAAAAAGACCTTAAACTTGGAAGGTTGAAATGAGGAACATGTGGAACTAATTAAAACAGGGCACACAGCTGTAAACAAGAAAGTGGAACACCAGAGGGGCCAAAAACAGGCAGAGGAATATGGGCAGCCTTAGGGATTAAAAATTTTCACATGTGGAACGAAAGTGTATACACATTTAATATGCAATCGTAATGATACAGACTGAAGTTTGTGTCTTTTTTTAACAAGCTTCTTATCTGGGCATCAATACAGGCTCCTCTTGTTCATCACACATGGATGAGGCATGTAGTGTATTTGACATCTTTTTAAAATGCCACAAAGCAACACTAAATCAAACACCTGCCAGTCAATGTGGCAGCCTGGTCACATGGTCACCACCTTCCTGCCCAAGCACACAACGCTCATGTGTAAATGGTACCATAATACAATGTAGCCTTCACAACATTCCTCAGAGGAGAGAGAGTGAGGTTTGGCCAATGACTGTATTTATGCTGGACAATGTCATTCCCTGTTTCCCAATGTGTCACTGGAGCTAAGGGTTCACTAAGACAAACACACTGCCAAACACTTTCATGGGAACAATAGGTAAATACGTCCTCGCACTCATTCACTGGAAGTGTTTCAGTGTAACCAATCCACCTACAGGCATGTTTCTGTCATGCTGGAAGAAACTGGAGAAGCTTAGAGAAACCGCCTTACCTCATGACTTTTTTCAGTACGTGGTGGAGGGTGTTCAAGCACCTCGCTGGCCTGCAAGACAAAAAACAAATGGATAAAAGGGATCAACAAAAGTGTACATCTTTGAAGACAAATCCAGCTGTTTCCAGATTAATACATGCACAATCAGGTGTGCAGTAATCATGTTGTGTGATATTTGACTGTATGCAGGGAGACTAGCCTAGTGTACGACAGGAACCGGGAAATGAGGATATATAGGGAGCATACTTGAAATCACAGGTTGTGTTCTGTATCCAGTCAGGCTTGAGCTCTTGAAGCTGTGCAACCTTTGAAGTGTGGGCATTAATCCGTCCTACACACAAACACACACACACAACTGTAACAGGAATCATAGTCAGAACCAATTTTTAGGCAGTTCTGCCACACCTCTGCAGACATACTGATTTCCTAATCTACTGATTTCACTTTTGATAGAAGGTGGTGGATGAGCAGGGCACAGCCAGGCAGTGACATGCTGCTGCAAACCGACAGTTGCATCATTCAGTAGGCATCTTTAGTCCATGTGAGCTACTGTAAAGCAGAACATACAGAGCCGACACGTCCCCGCATGCCGTATGAGCTCAGGACCTGTGAGAAACGTCCTAATAGCTTCCTAACAGCCAATAGAATAATGAGTGCATTATCAAAGACCTCAAACAGTTTGCTCCACCTATGAGATGAACAAATGCGATCACCAACACTAGTGTTATGGGTGGAGAAATGAATAATAGTGTCAGGTGTACAGACAATCAGTTTCAAGAAAGCCATAAACAACGGTCATGGATAATCGATATGTGCAAGCACAAGCTTCCGAGTAAGGCAAGTTATGCAAGTCTAGGCAATACCCATAATCACTCTGACCTCTGGGAACTGTTAGCTGAGAATAAAGTTTGGATTTGGATTTAATGAAACTGATTATTCTGAAAAGATACTATTACTGCAGTATTACAGTATAGCACAGATCAGTCAAGTATGCATTTTTATCAAATGGTCCATCCACTGTTACAACTCTAAAAAGCAAATGGCAGAGTTGTCAGTATGGAGCACATTCAAACAAAAGCACAGACAAACAGGTCCTGATGCCAGGGTACAACGGCTCATAAAGCCTTGCCAGAGAAATGCAACAAGTCAGTGTGAAAGCAGGGCAGGTCGTCACTGAGCAAGCTAGATCTTGGCCTAAACCCAGTAAAAAAAAAAAAGAAAAAAAAAAAAGGTTAGATTCCTTAACAAATCTAAAGGAATGTCTGACTGAAAAGAGAGGATAAGACTCTGCCTCCCTATTGCATTCTTTTGCACACATATTAAGTCACTGCTTTCTGTAGGGAATTACAGGTCAATTCAAAATTAAATTCAGAATAAAGCCACAAAATTCCTCATCCTGTTTACTTCTATAATCTGTTATGATCTTATCCACTCACTGCTAGGAAAAAGTGCTACTAGTCTTTCTGAAAACCAATCCAGTTTGCTGACCAACTGATTTGCTTTTTTTTTTGTTAAAATAATAGTTGCTATGGCAATAGCAGCTCTAAACAGACACAGAGGTTATGTGCGTCATGCATGAGGCATGTGGAGGCAGTCAGGGGGTGGGAGGACTTCCTCTAACCACTGACTCCACCCTATCCTGTTCCCACTGACTCAGACACTGCATCTACTCTAGGCAGAAATTCTATTCTAAATTAAATTCTCCAGCATTAGCTGCTATAAACAACATTTCTGAGTACTATGGAAAACATCATACACTGACTTGTATGTAAGTGTGTTTACTTTAACAGAAACCTTGTTTATTTTGCCAGCCCCAGCCCAATGGCTTACAGAGTCATCACTCTGTCATTACTACAAGGCCATGCTTTCAGTATTCAGCTATTGTTACCTGATGATAAATGCATAGAAGCCCTAATGAAATATGCAGCCTGGCTGAAGTCGTGTGAACATTTTACCTATGAAAGACTCCGTGCTGGAGTGAAGCTGTTGTTCAGCCCACAGCTGGCACGCCTCAGTATGGGTCAGACTCTCGGCTCCGTAACACAGCTGGTACTCCAGCTTGGGCAGCACATGCACAGGGATGGCCTGTACCAACACAGATTGTACAGTTATTCTATAAACAGTTCAGTAATAGCACAGTCTGCTGCTCGTTTATATTGCACACAAATTGATTATGTCTAGCAAAAAATAAGCGGTGTTGAGATATAAGGTCAGGATATTTTGGCTCGACAGGGTTATGTGGGGTATATAATACACTATACTCAATGCATTCTTCAGACCCTTTCACTTTTTATGTTATAGCCTTGTGCTAAAATGAAAAAAAAAGTGTCCCCCCATCAATCTGTACTCAGTACCCCATAATGAGAAAGTGAAAACAGAATTTTAGAATTTATTAAAAAGTAAACAATAAAATTTCGCATGGACATGTGTATAATGACACTTGAAATTTAACTCTGGGGGCATCCCATTTCTCTCTCTCATCTTTGAGATGTTTCTACACCTTGATTAGAGTCCACCTGTGGTAAAGTCAGATGACTGGATATGATTTGGAAAGACACACCCCTGTCTATATAAGGTCTTACAGACGACAATGCATAACAGAGCAAAAAATCAATCCATGAAGAGGAAAGAACTGCTCAGAGACAGGATTGTGTGGAGCCACAGATCTGGAGAAGGCTAAAAAAAAATAAAAATAAAATAAAACTCTGCTGCATTGAAGGTTCCCAAGAGCACAGTGGCCTCCATAATTCTTAAATAAAAAAAGTTTGGAACAACCAGAACTCTTCCTAGAGCTGGCCGCCCCACCAAACTAAGTAATCAGAGAAGAAGGGCCTCGGTAAGAGAGGTGGCCAAGAACCAAATGGTCACTCTGGCTGAGCTCCAAAGATCCTGTGTGCAGATGGGAGAAACTTCCAGAAGGTCAACCATCATTGCAGCACTCCACCAATCTGGGCTTTATGGCAGACTGGCCAAAAGACACATGAAAGCCCACTTAGCATTTGCAAAAAACACCCGACTCTCAGAATGTGAGAAACAAGATTCTTTTGTCTGATGTATCCAAAATTGAACTTTTTGGCCTCAATTCCAAGCGTCTGGAGGAAACCAGGCACTGCTCATCACCTGCCGAATACTATCCCTACAGTGAAGCATGGCAGTGGCAGCATCATGCTGTGGGGGTACAGACATATTCTTAATGAACCCAATCGAATATCTCTGGAGAGACCTGAAAATGGCTGTCCACTGACAGTCCCCATCCAACCTGATAGAATTTAAGAAGATCTGTGGAGAAGAATGGCAGAAAATCCCCAAATCCAGGTCTTCTGGCATCGTACCCAATAAGACTGGATAAGACTGATGTGAATGACGCTGAAAATCTAAATAGCTTTCCTTTTGTACTTCTATAGAATAAACATAGGCAGTCTAGCCTAGAACATGAAAGCTGAAGGGGAAACATGCAGAAGGGAAACACTGCGGTTAAGTAGAACCTGTAGATTTCACTTCAACATAGTAATGACCAAAATGTCAAAGTCTCACCATGTGACAGGGTTTCCAGTTTGGTTTAACCCTGCCAGATGTCTGAAACTGCCTTCTTCCAATCAGGTCTGACTGAGCAGGTCATGAGAAACCTTGAATATTGTTTTTAGTTCTTTCTTTTTTAGTTCTTTCTTTTGGATTGTTGTCTTGTTTCAGGTTATACCTGTAAATGTTGTTTTTTTTTTTAGCTTCTTATTGTTTGGTCACTCACCCTGAATGTTTCTTGGACATGTCTGGGATGAGCAATGGACACAGTGCTGCGCACCATCAGCAGCACATCTACCAAGCTGTAGAGTTTATACAGGACACTGCCTTCCTCCGGAGCCTCATAGTCCTCCTCATCCTCGCCACTGACCAGCAGCTCCTCTCTCAGCAGCCCTGCCGTGCGCGCACACACACACACATACACACACACGCATTTCAGTTCAATGACAATTCTCAGAGCCCAGAACCCCAACGCACCTCATTTGACGTAAGCACTAATCTGCTAAGTCCAGGCTTTAGATAAATATGGTATTGTTAGTGATTATTAGATGACAATGCAATTCAATTTCTCACCAGTAATAATGAAGCTTTAAGATGCAAAAAACACTGTCCACTTTAACTAAACGGCCATGCACAAAAGAAGAATAAATGAATACAAACGTTTTCTTTGTGCCGTGGGCTGAGAGGTGGCAGGAGCAGGAGCCTCATTCTGCAGCCCTTCTCTGTATTCCATGTCCAGGTACGAGGACACGCTAGGTTTGACCAGAGACACAGGGTGGTTGTTGGGTTTTGCTTGTGGTTGTTGAGAATCTGCAGCAGGTGCTTTTGGAGCTTCTTGGCTTTTAGCTGTTGTTGATTTCAGCATGGCATTTTGCATTCGCAAAATATGTCCTAGTTGGTCGCAATCTGCAGAGCCTCTGGTTCTTTTGGCTCCTTTCTTCACCCGTTTAGTAGCAGAGCTGCTTGGACTTACAAGATCACTCACGGAGGATGTGTTGGGCTCAGCGATGTTCTCCGGAGCCACTGGCGTCACCTGGTCTTCCTTATTTGCCACGTCGCTCAGCAGGGAGTCAGCAATAACGAGGCGTTCGTCATCAGAATCAATGTTTACAGAGGAATGCCTTGTTCGCTTGGCTGGTGTAAATTCTCCAGTCTCTACTACAGTCAAACTCCAAGGGTGCTCTTCAGACTCAGAGTTCAGCGTAGTCTCGGCACTCTCGTCCACCGAGCTGTCCTCTACGGTCACACTGGCTGCTGCTGCTGCTTCTTGCGCTTCTTCCTTTGCTGGTCTAGAAAGTGCCGATACACTTTCTTTAGTCGGGGAAGCTTCTTCAGATAACATAGGCGAGGTTTCACCTTTATCCAGGTCTGCTTTAGGTTTTGATAATCCCAGGGTTTCAGTTTTAGAGGGTGCTGGATTTTTCAAATCATTGTCCTTTTTTAGTTTCTTTTTCGGTTGGAAAGACTCCCCAAATGACTCCAAGTCGGTTAAATCGACTTCAAAATTTAAATCAGTACTGTCAAATGAAACAACTGGCCTACTGCTTGTTTCCTAAGAAACAAAGAACAAAAAATAACCAAGATCATCACACATACTGGTTGATAAAAGAGTGGCTGAGGATTGAAACGTGTTGACATTTATCTCACTGAAGTGAGCGCTTACTTCTGTGGCAAAGCCAGCTCTATTGCTGCAGTCCTCTGATGCCAGAAAAAACACAGGATTTGTGCCTGTCTTCTTGTATGCTGGCTTTACACTCTCCTCATGAAAGAGGTGATTTCTCTCTCTCCATGTCATGTCTATCTTCAGCAACGGAGGGTCGATGTACACCATTTTATTCTGAGTACTACCTGTACAGCAAACATTTTAGGTCCATTAAGCCACTAGCTCCAGATCACAGCTTCACAGTGTTCAAACATTCAGGCTGGGTTTATTGATTGAATGGTGTGCCATTTGTAACGTAGCTAAGATCTACTAGATCTGATTCTCATTCTGAATCTGATGACTGGTGATGGGTAACGTCTTACTTTTCGCAGGCTTTACTTTCACACAGACCGGTAGTTCCCATGCCTCAGGAAACCCGGCACTGTTGTTCAGCAGCTGGAGGAAGGCCTCTTTCGCTAGACACACATGTGGCTCATATGTAGCACTGAGCTTCTCTGCGTTTGTGTCGCTGCTGATAGGCTGCAAGATGAAACCAGAGAGGTGAACAGGATGAAGGCGGTCCTCATTTACTGTCAAAGAACTACAACCGTCACAAGCAGCCTAATCAAAAACAGATCAACAGCGCCCTCTAGTGGCAGATTCACCAAATCCCGAGTCCAGCTACGCACTGCAGATTGTAAATAATCCCTCCTGTCTCTTTTGGATTATTATAGCAATACAAATGTAATGTTTATTTAGCTAATAAATCTTTCATATTCATATATAATTTTAGCAGTGTAAACAAAACCTGGAAATAAAACACAGCCTCTACACTGAGGGATAAGGGATGCTTGTGTACAAACAAGATATGAAGATAAAATGCCAGAAACTAAAATAACCATTTAATTATTTTATTTGCACAAGCCAAGCAAATAAAAATACAAAAATAAAATAAAAAAACACATTTTCTCCTCAATATAATTCACTCTTATTCTGTCAAAATGACCTGAACAAAGTCCCTACAATATTAACATGGCTTAAAACCTTTCTTTCTTAATGTCAGTCAGTCATTTTCTGTACCGCTTATTCCCAGTTACGGGGTCACAGGGGAGCCAGTGCCCAGCCGGCAACTCTGAGCGCAAGGGCTCTTTCTTAATGTTTCATAGAAAACTGAATTATGAAGATAAAATTTCATTCCAGAAAAGCTTTTTATTTCTGTTGTAAAAGTAACTGTAACTGTTATTGTGCTCAGGGTCATGGTAGATCGTGAACAGAAACTCTGCACAGACAGCGAAGTGAGCTTAGGGACCCTCGAGCTGTGAAACTGTGATGCTACCCAGTGCACTACTGTAAACTGCACAAATAGAGTTAAATCACTTACTGTGTGGAAATGACTGGCCTTTTTCACTGGAGGGTTCAGAGCCGAGACAGACTCGTAATCCATTGCAAGTTGTGTGTTTTCTGGCAGCATTCGTTTTTCTACCATGTGTATGGTGCCCTAAAGAGAAGGTGCAGGAGTCATCAATACATGCTATTAAACTGAGGCTGAGAGACATGATGATGATGCATCAATACTCTGATCATTTATGTTCTAATATCTATGGATAAAATAAAATAATGATTGTAATAATTAAAATAAATATAAATGGACTGGAGCCAACTATTGGATGTTATACTTTTTATAAAAAATATAAAATAATAATTTTCTTTTCCATTAAATATATAATCGTAATGCAGTTTGCTCACAAATTGCCAGCAAGAGACTTGACTTCATTCCTCATTGTTACTTTTCCAAACAAAAAATTCAACGTCACATAAAAATGTTTGCTCGTCAGTAACGAAAGCAACACGTTACAAGTAGATTACTATTCAGACAAGAAACATAATGAAGGCTGTTCTGCATTGTTTTACAAAAACAAGTAAGTGCGACAGTCAAAGTCTCCAGAAGAGCTGTGGCAGATTCTGTAAGACGCTCCGTAAAACTCCCCGGCTAATTACTGTACAGTACGATGCAGAAGTCTGAGGCACATGCAAAGACTCGCTGTAAAGCAAGGACGCCTTCGAAAATAATGAAGACGTTTCTAGAAAAAACTATAAAGTGTAAACAGTAAACAGTAATGAACTAAAGGAAGTCAATATTTGGTGTGACCTTTTCTTTAACCGTGTTCCCAGGTACAGTGTGTGCAGTTTTATAAGGAAATTAGCTGGTATGAGTGTCTGAGAATCTGCCACAGCTCTTCTGGAGACTTTAACTGTCACAATTACTTCTTTTTTGGCATGCAAAACCCAGCAGCCTTCATTATGGTTTGCAATGTCATTGCAATATACAAACATTTCTGAGTAACATTTAATTTTATGTTGGAAAAGTAATGTCCGGAAATCTAAAATCTTCTTTGTACTGACTCAATAATGCAGAACTCAAAAAATATACTATATACAAACACATACACATTTTTGGGGGGTAAAAATGACAAAACATTCTTTGTGCAACTCTACTGTATTGCTGGCAGTAATAATACAGGTTTTTTTTATATTGCCCAATCCTACATTATAATAAACTGTAAAAGGAATCTTACGATTGCAAGCAGCTGTTTCTCAAAGTTGAGGGAAATGTCAGAGATAAATTTCCCTCCTGTTAAACTGGTGATTTCTTGAATACTGTACGCTTGTGGGTAGTTCCTCATGAGGTCCAAGCAAAGTTTAAAATACTCCTGTTAACCCAAGGTGAAGAACAAAAAGTCTGTTTCATTTAAATGGCCGTGAGATGCAATGCAAAGACAAGTGGAAGAGACGGTGCTTAAGGCTGTACAGAAAACAGTGCTGTACCTCGGAATAGCGAGCAGCTCCCACAGGCATGAAGTTATAATCATCAGCACACGCTTTAGAGACATCTTGCAGGTACTTCATAAACTCCGCCACCTCCATCTTCACCTTCGCTATTAACTTCTGATTTAAAAGAAAATAATAATAAAGTTGAAATAAACATTTCTCGGAGCTCAGTTTGGAAGCAGAGTGATGATTATGATGCCGAGTTTACCTGTGGAAGTTTGTTCTGCTTGTTGTTTTTAAAGGCGTTTATACACATTGTTCTTTCTTTGCGGATGAGAGAGGAGAAGCAGGGGTAGGGCACTTTCGGTTGAGGGAAGCATTCCTGCTCTGTGGACTCAGCAACGTTATTCTTAGACTCAGGATGAGGTTCTTTGCTGTCTGAGGTTCCGTGGCCGTGTCTGATGCTGCTCTGTGGCGTGGTTTTGTTACTCTTGGTGAGGCTGGATTGTGAGGAGTGAGCAGGTGGATTTACTTTAGTGTCTTCTTTTACATCAGCTTTTTCATCAAGGCTTTAAAGGTAAAGCATAACATGATAAATGCATTTATAAAGCAGCATAACATTCAGAAGTCTGAGATAACAACAGAAACTTTCTGTTCCTCCGAAGTTTGGAGGACTAACAAGCAAGGAATAAACATGTGGCCTGCTGTTATAGAAAAATAATCAAGTGTTGATTTATTCCTTTCATACTCCAGCAGTATGTTACATTTTACATTATAGGTATACATTATATATATATATATATATATATATATATATATACAGGGGTTAGACAATGAAACTGAAACACCTGTCATTTTAGACCACAATAATTTATTAGT
>JAOTRJ010000010.1:10984714-10996518 GCA_028564905.1 Leptodoras praelongus
TAATAATAATAATAATAATAATAATAACATTCAATATAAGAATTGATTTTATTTATATGATGTAGTGTATAGTACATTATACCCTCAAGATGTTTCATACTACTGTTCTGGGACAAGCTTACACCACTGATACTGCTACTCTAGTCATATTTAGAAGACAGTGAAGTTGGCTGAAGCAGCTGGCATAAAATATTTTCCATGTACACGATGGCTGTGTGGTACTGAACAATGTATGCAATGTTATGGCAGGTGTATGTATGGACATGTCCTGAACGTCTACTCTAGTGGCAGTTGTATAAATTCAGAGACTGACTTGGCTTTCTCTGCACATTTGAGGAGAACTGGAATAAACACCTGGCCTGTTATTTTGCCCACCGACTGCACACATATCCACACAGGCCTGGCTGTTCGTGTCTAACACATAGTTTCCTGAATTTCCTAACACCCCCCTCTCTTGACTCAGGCCTGTGCAAAACTATTCTTAGCACCTTGTTATTCATAGAGCTCAAGTCCTGCTATATATAAAAAGCGCTGGACTCATGCAACATAACCATTTCAAAATTGGGTTTCTGAATGAAGGAATCCTTTAATTTATGTATATGCACTAGAGCAGACAAATTCAAACCTTTTTCACTGTAAGAAGCACCTCTAAGTATGCATGGGTCTTTCACAAGAAACAAACAAAAACAAATCCAAACTTGTCAGAACTCAAACTAGTGCAATATATACACAGAAAAAGCAGACCAAGGACTTTGACTGTCTATTATTAACTGGCTGATATAACTAAATAAAATAAAAACACAGGAAAATAAAACAGACCTGACAATCAAATTTCTTATCTTTTTTTTCTGGCTTAAAATTTTTTGGGGCATCTCAAATAAATATAGCTGATGGATGCTGATGGTAACTGATAGATGCTAGATATACACTTGTCTAATGCTAGCTAAATGCTCGATTTGTTAAATTTCATTGATGAACCCAAATCAATGAAACATCGGGGAACTGATGGAGAAGACCATGCCAAAGATCAAGTGAGATGTGTAAAGGGGGAGGGGCTGTCAATCACTCCAGATGCATATTGATTGGCTGATCTGCAGTTATTATTAGGAAAAATAGAAGACTGATCTTTTGGTATGCTAGTGACTAACAGAGCATTGTGCAACTCCAAAACCACATTTCTACATTTCACACATTTCAAGTGTTCACATTCATTGAAAGCAAAAGCCAATGTTTTTTCACCTCCTGGACCATTCAACACCTCCACGCACTGGGGACTAGTGGCAAGCAACCCCAAGTATGCACTCTTCATTTGGCATGCTTCAACTGAGCCTGTTTACATTGTTCGCATAGCATTTGGCTTTTGTTTACATGATCAATCTACAGAGTACAGTGCAGAGAGGACAGCAGATCCTGACCCAGCTGGCCCCGTCTATCAGCGGCTCGTGGCGGCTCGGTCCTTTAATAAATGTGTCGCCATGCTAAGTCTCATATCAGCTTGCATTAAGAGCCATGTGCTGTGACCTCTAAGGTCAAACCAGAACAATGGCAAAGCAACAGACAGGGTTTAGGTTCAGAGGGTTTTATTAAGGAATGTCTAATGATTCTGGTGATATTGTGTGAATCAAACAGGGTCTTCTGATTTTATAATTATTCAACAGGCTGGGTAATTCTAGTCCTTTTCTGTTCTCTCATCAGTGACAGAACAGAGCAATCAAGGACAGACTAGATGAATGACATCAATGGCTTCAGCAAGAAGCTTCCAGAGATGTGTGACTGAGACAAATGGGGCTTGTTACATTAGCGAGCGATACTGAATCCCTTCATCCGCTGATAAAACCTCGATAGAGCTGTAACCAGACGCACCCAACCTTTCCCCAGATCTGCTGTGTCATGGGACCTCCAAAAGAGAGCATTCTCAGGCATTCAGCTCGGCTGACTGCTATCTCTCTCCTTCCATCTGCTTACCTCTTTATCTCTCTCTCTCTCTCATTTTCTGTCTGCACGGCTGCCTTTTCTCAGGAAAGCGCTTATGCAGTTACAGTATTCTGACCTATGGATTTCTGTCACGTCTGGCAGGTGAATTTAAAAGAGACACGGAGCGAGAAACACTGAGCAAAGGAGGCCAAAGACGAATGAAGCTGTAACTTGCACTTGAATTCAATGGAGAGATGAAGGGCTTTCATGTCCAGCAACAATGGACTGTGCTAGAAATACTCTGTGACGGAGTACGACTGAATCATTTGCTCTTTGCTCAGGCAAACCGAGCTGCCGTTATAACAAATGGAGGCTAAGTGAATGTTCCCCTGATGGAATGCTAACAGTCGAGTTAACATATCACTTCTGTGCCTTTGTAATACAGCCTCGTTTTGACCAAAATAAAGAAAAGCAACAGCTAGATGAAAATACACTTTTGCATTTCTCCTTTCTAGATGGCAAACCACGGGCCACGCAGCATGAGAACTGGCCTCGGCAGCATTTACCCACCATGCTAGAGCCTTTTGCAGCTCTCTTTTCCACAGCGCTGTGAACTCTGGCCTGCTTCCATTCAGCGAGGGAGGATTATGCACCCAGCAAAGCATTCTTCCCTTGCTTTGCACGGTTTTGCGACGAGGCCAGTAAATGCATGTGTACGTGTGAACGTTTGCTGTATGTGTAGGTGTTACTTCAGTGCTGTGTGTATTACTGAGTTAAGCCAATACTTTTGCTTGAACCTACCTCGATGACAGGCTATCGGTAAGATGGAGCTTTAATCCTGGCCACACAAAAACGGCACTGAGATTAATGATTACATAAACACATTCTCTAAAGGCTTTCTGTGGGGAAAGGGGAAAGATTCTTACAGTCAGCTGACTGGCGGCAAATCCCAGGAAGTGGCTTGGCATGCTCCCCGTGTTGCCTCATTAATACCAGGAATAAATACAAATGGGTAAATTACAGGTAAAGCAGCAGCAGCAGCAACTCCCAAGCCAGTGCTGAGATACACAGTACAGGATCAGCTTACCTCTACAAAAACAGTCATTTTAGATTATTAGGACACTTGTTTAGTTGGCAAACCTTAACATTCCTCCATGTCTGTGTTGTCCTAGCCTTCATGGCTCTATACTATAACAAATCACACCATTTCAGTCATAAATATCAACACTTGAAGATGCCACTCTGATCATCCCAAACAGCACTGGTGCTCTTTAAAGTGGCCCTAAAACCAAAACGAGCATTTTGTAGTCGTCACTTAGTCTTATAGACTTGTATAAGAAAATGGCCAAACCTTTTACACAAGTCATATGTAAGCAAATGTTTGTGACAATCCAATTAAATGCTCTCTAGAATCATGTGTCTCTATAGTGGCAGCAGGTTGCAGTAGTAGTAGTAGTATCTCATTTGCAGCAAACATGGTTTTGGGTGAAAGGTTTTTGGCTGTGCATATTACACTCTACTCTCTTTTGTATGCCTTGATTTAGAATAAAATTGTTGGAGTTTATATTCTTAAAGAAGGTGGAATTCGCATGAGGTTGCACTTTTCAGAGGTGTTTTTACCAACTTCAGTGCTGGAATATGTCACTCCCTCAGACTGAGAGAGTCTGTCCTTTATACACTGTCCAGGCTTCTCAATCAGTCAAAGTAAGTAAAAGTCTCTTGTGAATGTCTTCACCGTTCTCCATATTTAGCTAGCTTATTAAGCTACTGTCAGGTGCGATTCCATTAGGGTGTCTGAAACACAATGACGCTTTGGTTTCCTGTTTCAGAAGGAAGTATGTCAGCGTAGAGAATCAAATAACAGTTAAGAAGCCATTTAATGAGAGCTAGAAAAATTGTATGGGGTTCAAAAAGGTCAAGTTAATGATGTGGTTTCAAGTAAAATACCAAATCACCAACTACATGCATGCACTGAAGACAATAAAAAACCATGACTAAACATCGTGTCCATCAATAAAACACTCTTAGAAATGCAGAAACATGTCGTCTGAACCCTGATGATCCCAAAAGAACAGCAGAACAAACAGTGGACATTCAGGCGTAAGATCTAGGGGCAAATGGGCAGCACTGATCATGCTCCTTCGCAGAAGGCCTCTTTTCAGTGTGAGAGCAGGCAAACGCCCCTGACTAATGAGGGTTGAAGTGTAGGCCCTTTGCAGGACCCCAAGTGGGCGGCACCCCTCCAGGCACATTCATTAGGAGATGAAACAACGTTTCCTGGGGCGCTACAGGCGTCCACCCAGTCCGGACATGTTTAATTTAGATGCATGTGAAGAAGGGCCAGATTAGCTCAAAGCCTAACCACCAGGGAGAGCAGGGAGAGTCAGTGTGAAGCACGGGCAGAGAGGTGCAGAGCAATGGAGGTGATGGAACAACTAAACTTCTGTTAATTTAAGAGGCTAAACATCACTGGGAATCACTGTAATACAAACTACAATAAACAACATGCTTTTTGTTATCCTGCTATTATCTTCCTTATAGCTTATTTAACCCTTACTGAATATTATCTGCCAGGAGCTGAAAAACATTATAAAGTCAAATTTGCAATCGCTGCAAATAACACAAAATATCCTCTAAGATGACATGATTCTAAGGAATCAGATTTTCTTACACAGAATCCAAAAAAATATTTGAGTAAATTATAATTATAATTCTATTAAATAGAATTGTTAGGGCATGCTCACAATTAAATTAATATTTAAATGTCAAAATCTGTTAACAATATTTTTAAATATTAAACAAATTTTTTTTTTTACATTTTATACAAGTATTTCTTAAACTAGCTAAAATGAATTTCTATTTTTATGTTTTAATTGATATATTATTCAATAATATATTCATTCAGGATCAACAATTCAATAATTCAATTTGAAAAAATTGGAGATCTTTTTAGTGGAAATGTGTGCCTTGCTGTATCACTAACTACCATCCAAGTTTAATCCAAATGTCTTTTTACATACATAAATCAGAGGAAAGCACTCTACACACCATGTGTTCTACAGCTAAGAACTTCACAAGTTATCTTGGCAAAACAATTAAAAGGAATTGTTATTATATCAGCTAATCCTCTGCCTTTATGGATCCCCTTATTTAATAAGGCTCCCCTTTTCCTCATTAGATATGTAGAACCAATCTTCTGTAATTAGCAGCTCCTAACCTTTGGGGGTGTAATCTCTGCTGAATCGTGGATTTGTACATCAAAGCGCACATTTCTCTCATCTATCCGAACGCTTGAAATTACAGTCGATTTTGAATATTTGTTATAGCTGGGATGCAAACAGCACTTCCCCTTTATATGTCAGCCAGAATCCTGTGGGTTTGCAGAACAGAGTTCCTAATCCACTCCGGTACAATCCAAATATAGAGTGATCGCCGCATTCCCAAAATTCAGTCGCAGGTCCAAGAGCCTTGGTGTGTCAATGAAATAAAACAGACTGTTCTTCTTTTCCATATTATAAAAGATTTGATTTGATGCAAACCACAGAAGCGATGTGAATGCCCGAGGGGAAAGAAATCAAATGCTCTTTAGATAAAGTGAGCATGGCTGCTTTGGCCAGTTTTCTAGCTATTAACTGAAAGTTAATTAAAAGAAATCAATGCTCTCTGGCCCTGGTGTCTACTCAAACAGTTTGGCCAGTGACGCTCTTAATGGACTGCTGGCGCTGGCGTTTAGAAAATTGTAGAGATTGCACTCCCCTTTTTGCTGTCAGGGACCGGGCAAGATACACTGTGTAATAACGGAAGAGATTAAATGAAATGAGAATGAGGCAAAGGGTATAAAAAATAAAAAATAAAATAAAAAAAAACAGCCGGAAAATGTTTCCCACACAGAAAGAAAACGGCATCTCTGAGCATTCATGAGGAGAGAACTGGAAGCTTTAATTGGCTCTAATGAGAAAGTAACATATGTGGATGATTTTCTGACTATGGGTGAGAGGGGATTCAACACTGCATCACCTCCAGCTCTGCTCATCTAGCAGGGCCAGTGCCAAGGCTTTTAAAGCACCACTGTCCATCCTCTACACTATATGTGTAGCAACTGGGAGCAATTTCACTGAATTGTGAAGACAGGCCAAAATTATGAACATATGGTCCAATATAAAATGACCAGAGAGCTGCCTGAAGGTAATGAGGAGAAAAGGACACTTGTAGTGCATTTCACCAGCACTGCAACTGATGATGCGGCAAATTAAATACAATGTTGATATTCAACTACAGAGAAAAAAAAACAAACAAGGTTTTGTCCTTCTGGGTCTTGATGACTAAACAACAGCATGGTGGAGTATTTAGAAAGTAAGCAGACACCCTCTCAGGAGCTCAGGTTAACATCGCCTTACAGTAACAGAGCTCCTCCTCCAGAGCTGCACTCGCTGGTTACTAAGACTAGTTAGTGGCAAGAGCTAGCGCGTAAAATCTCATACGCTGCTGCGCTGGTTGCTTTTCGGTGTCACGGAACGCAATTGTCCGTGACGGCCCGGATAGAGATTCATGGTGCTGCCATGTCCGTGTCTGCGAGAAGAGAGATTACAGCTGTAGCAACAGCGTCTTGCACAGCGCTCTACACATATGGGCCATGGTGTCAGATTTAGTGTCTGATAGAAACGTAACACGAGGAAACTCTGAGCGATGGCAATAACCTTGCATGTAGCGTAGCTAAGTTCATGATTAATGGGCCCGGTGCCGGGGAGATGCACGAGGAGTGCTGCAGCCGGCCCCAGAGACGAGGGAGGAAGTCGGCTACTTCGCACCACTGAATACACGTGATGGTGATCCGCTCCGTAACAAATTACATTGTCTGTTTACGGTTTCTGTTCGGTTTCTTAAGAATGACAGACAAATAAGAGGCTAATACATAGACACGGTGGCACTCTATCTGTCTCTCTCTCCCTTTCTCACACACACACACACGCGCACACACACACACACACACACACATCTTTCACTTTAGAAGCCAAATGATGTGTCTAATTTGCTGGGAGTCAGGTATTTTTAACTTCTCAAGCTGTCAAGTAACAGGGCTTGCCTGTCAGTGCTGGTGTGTGTGTCAAAAAGGGTTGCTGAGGTTTTTTTTTCTGATTCGAAGTTCCCTTTGAGTGAATTAAAAAAAAAAAAAAAAAAAAAAAAAAAAACAAAAAATCCATTAGCCAGGCTGACTGACAGGTCTTTTTTCCTTATCAGAACTGAAAGGTAGATAAAGAAAACAGTAAAGGAGAAGGTTGAATGAGGGTTGGTGGTAAATGAAGTCTTTTTCCAGCCATGTGAACTCTGTTTTGACATCCCGTGCTGGATAATTACAGCCCGACGAATATGCTTCAAAATCCCCAAAATCACCTGAAAGAAGAGTCGGTTTCTCTGCCCCACCCCGATAATTAGACAGGATGATGTCTCCTGAATGCGCTCTAAATAAAAGGATTTCTAATAAGCAACGAAATCTCGCTACTGTCTCAGAGAATCTGCCTCTGCTGTTTGTTAGTGTCCACAAACAGGCATGTGATATTACAAACCCACACTCTGTATCCACTTCTCTAAAGTAAGACCCATGAGGGCTAGGAATGGTTAAAACTCTCATTCTCACACCCACACACTCTAAGTATTACTATCTTTGTAGGGTGCACCTGCTGCGTGGCGCATTATTGCAGGTAAACAATGCCACACGGATATTTAAAGCCAAAATATAAACCGTAAAAGAGAGCAGACGTCAGTCTTTCACACTGACGCACCATTGTTTATTTATTTATATATTTATTTATTGTTTAGATATTTTTTTATTTTTGAAAAATATGAAACTTTTAAAAATGAGGGGTGGGCAATATGACAAAAATATCACATCATGATTCTCAAATGTTTAGTATGGCAGTATTGCAGTGCATAGATTTGCTCACAAAATGCCAAAAATACAGTAATATTGCATTATAAAAAAATATTCATCATTTACATAATATCTACAAAATTACATTTCTTTTTTTTTTATAATTTAGAATTTTTTTCATCTTGTTTATACATTTTTTTATATTATTTTTTTAATAATATTTCAATCTATTTTTACAGATACATTTCAGCAACTTCAGGTCAGTTTGTAATGAAATTTGTTCAAACATAAAAAAAACCAAAATGTAATCATGATATCCATGATATCTCAGAAAAATGGCATTATCAAAATATCTATATTTTATGATCATATCACTCTGCCCCTTTCTCTACTTATGTCAATAATACCAGGCCAGGGCTTGTTCATTTTTTATTTGGATTTAATAATTCTTTAATAATTATTATTACTTTCTTAAAATATTTAATATTAGACTGCATCTGCAACTGAATTAGCCTAGAATTTATATCTTGACAGACAAAACAAATATTAGCAGCACTTCACAACAGAACATAATTAATTATGAGGTTTTTGTCTTGAAATATGGAAATATTTTCTAAATCTATATTTCTTTCTTTTTTTTTATCAAATGTGCCAAATGTGCCACTGCCTAAGATAAAATGAGTTGTGTAGCCAGTATTAATAAGCTTATATACTAAGCAAGTTAAGTGCATTAATACCAAGTAATCAAAAACAAAAGCGTATACAATTATTATTCTCTTCTGGCCCGGTTCCTAAGGTTTTGACTATGAGATTTGGTATTCTGTCCTCATCTAGCAAGTAAAAGATATTATTAGTGTCTGGCTAGAGTTTCTATTTTCTGACTTGTGTGTTGTGTGAGTAAAAGGCTCTAATTCCGCTTTGTGCTTTTTGCTCCGTTTCATCAGTTCCTACATTCTGATTTTTACTGATTTACAAACGATCATCTGTTATCTGTGCATGCTAATTAATCCACCGAGTAAACCAGATTCCACCAGATCACACCTCCGTCGATGTGTTTAACGCAGAATAAGTTGCGCATGCTATAATTACAACATCAAGGTGCATCACACCGACATGGGGCTGAAACATGCATCATAAAGTTTATTCAACCTACTGGCCAGCTGAAAATAAAAAGCTAACGGTGTAACGTGTTTGGCCCAGATTACTCAGTACCTCTGTATGTCATCATGGGGATGAACCAAATCTACTCAATATCAATATAATCATGCACTTATTTGGTCTCGCATTCACACACATGCGAACCAGTATATACAAACAGGAAAGTCCAAACACAAGCACACACATTCGGCGTTCGGCTGTTACATAACGGCTTGGTCATGCCTGGAGTTAAACGCATGCCTGCTATTCTTGGACTGAGGGAGATGGAAATGAATGTGAGTATCTGCTCTGTAACCGAGAGGCCCAATAATGGATTGCGTAGCAGGAGCAGCTCATCTGATAGCTGTGGAAATCACACACACAGCTTGGAGCCAGGACACTGATGAGGCCACGGTGAAGACCCGGCTACGCTGTGCATTGATTAGCAATGGAAAATTACAGATACAGCTGTACTGTATAGGTTCGAGATAAACACTGTAAACATTCCTGCCCTTAAGGCTGTATCTACTGGCTGTAGGACTTGTTTCTTAGGAATAAATACCGAACCACTTGCAGAGACACAAAAATAGCAACTTTAATCTGATTACAAGTGGTCAGGTTTACATTCCTCTTCCATTAACTCGTTGTTAGAAGTGAGGCACATAAGTTAGAATTCAAGCTATATGAGCAGCTAGGAAAAACAGATTTTGTGCACACCTTGCAGAAACCCTGCCATCAATCTTTCTGCATTATGTCTAAAGAGCACAACTATCAGTTTTCCACTGTGGCCTTATATCCTTACTCATACAGATACAAGCCATAAAGATACAACCTCTTTCCCAATTTTAATCTTCTCTCTGAAAGAGGAAATGCACTGCACCACCGCACGTTTACAGTAACTTCTATCAATAGCCTGCAGTGCATCGCAATGCTCCAAGAGCCTCCCAACTGTGCCGAAGAAGCACGATCCTCCTCTTGTTTGCACATTACTGATAAACAGATTACACAACAGAGAGCGAGAGAGAGAGAGAGAGAGAGAGAGAGAGAGTTGTAGGTTATTAGAAGTTCAGGAAAGAAGTAAGCCATGTCCAGGTCCTAACATACCATGACCAGGATTAAACCATTCTTAAACCCCCCTTACAGGTAAGTAAGGATAAACGCCATGTCCCTGAGCTGACCTCTGATTCAGCCTCATGAGTGCTAAGTGTTAAGATGCATTATATTTCCATTAATCCATTCAGATATACTGCATTCAAACATCCCACTATGTAACATCTCAAGCATTTGGTTTACTGCACTCTGTATCATGCACTGATATTCACAAGAACCTCTGCTCCACATGAGCCAACATGATGTCATTATGGGAGTACACCATCATGAGCTCACACTGCTGGAGTATGAGAATTTCTACGCTTAAAGTGATAGTAGTATTAGCATGTGCTGGTGAACTGGTTCCTAATAAACGGTTGTATGAACACAGCACACAAATTCAGGCACAATCAGAAATCTTGCGCTCGTGCGCACGAAGTCACGAACGGGGTCTGTGTGCAAAGCGTAACGTACGTGTTTGGCTTAAAGAGTAAGCAAGTTTGAGTGTTTCTACCTTAAGGTAGAAAATACAGGATGAGGTTTATGCAAATCATTTAATTTTGCACCCATAACACTGTTTACTAAGCCTTCAAGTCAGGACAGGGGCAATGATATGCGCAAATTAATACATCCAATGGGCAGGGTATTAAATGTGCACTGGAGATCAAATGTAAATTCCAATGACTGTATCATTACTACCTCTGAGAAATAAGTATGTTTATCTAAAATAAGCATTGGAACAAGAAAGCTGCTAAAAACGCTGAGCTTCTTTGCAGCAGGAAAGTTGGTTTCACGTTCCGCACCACTTGTGCCTACGTTCTTTTTTATGTTCAAATTGTATTTCGACTCCGTTGCATTTATTTTGTTCCACTTGAGCTTCGGTTTCAGTTTGACTCTTATTGAAAAACCGAACTCTCTGCGACTAACAGACCAGGCAGAAAAATCCCCGCGCTTCAATTCTTTTCAAGCTTCATTAAGCACGCAACGTCGTTCATGAAATTTCACCTGCTAACTACAAGCTGAAGGAATGCATCTTATCTGGAGTCTTAGTGATGTCTTGTGCACATGAGGTCTGGGTTATGCATTGTAAGTAAATGTTTTCAGATTTGACTTTCCTTCTTTTTCATTCGATTTAATCACACGGGTCTTTTTAAGCTCGCATGCTCATTACACTTTAAAGGCTACAAGAGAACACACACTCTCTGGGTATCGTCTAACCTCGATCCTGTTCCTACAAGAAAAAAAAAAAAAAACATGATCCCGTTGACATCCTTATAGATCACTCCTAGCCCTCTGGCTATGGAATACACCTTACAAACTTACTGGGCATTTTATGATGCAAACCTTCCATAAGTTACTTTGTAGGTCTACAGATTCTAACTGCAGACCCTGTGACCACCACAAGACCACAGCGGACCAGATGCGGATGAGTGTGGTGGCTCGTTCTCAGCCCAGCAGTCACACGAGCAGAGCTCATGCCATGGAGGTTTTTTATCTCAGTGCCTTCTTTTGACCAACATATTCTGATCAAATATGATTAATCCACATGGCAAGAGATTCTCTGGAACCCTACCTGGCCTAACTTTCCAAGCTGTCCCTTATGATGTAAATGAAATTGTTTTGCACCAACAATGCGATTTAAAGTACTAAAATCACCACAGGGTGATGTACATGAAGTAGCAAATTTAATATCTGCATTCTGGTAGTACTAATTTGTACCATCCGTGCAAAGAGACCATTACAAGGCCACCAATGATACTATTTGAGAGTTGGATCATTCTCAGCCAGTGCTGAT
>JAOTRJ010000010.1:11108647-11124250 GCA_028564905.1 Leptodoras praelongus
TTGCTTTATCAATGGGGTTGGGACCATCAGTTGTGTTGTGCAGAAGTCAGGTTACTACACAGCTGACAGCCCTATTGACAGCCCTATTGGATCTCTTTGCATGTACCTGCATGGAAATGGACCCATGTTTATATTGCCCCCATACACAGAAAGGAGGATGGTAAGAGAGACAAAAAATGTATCATCTTGGGGTCACCAAGTCTCAAAACTACCATCAGATGCCACTTCTGTGCCACCAGATTATTTGTAAGGCATGCCAGGACAAAGCCTTTCCTGTCATCTAACCACAAACAGAAACACCTGGAATTCGCTAAACTCTACCAGGACTCTGACTGGAACCGTGTTCTCTGGTCAGATGAAACAAAAATTGAGCTTTTGCCAACAAATACTCAAGGTGGGTTTAATATAAACAGAAGAACCTGAATTCGTGCTAAGTACGGTGGAGTGCGTGTCATTTTGTGAGGTTGTTTTTCCTTGTTAGGGTACATGGCATCATGGACTTCATGTCCAGGGCATTTTAAAATAAAAAAATCTGTCAGCCACTGCTAAGAAACTAAAAATGGTTCATCAGTGGCTCTTCTAGCAGGATAATAATCCGAAACATATGTCCAGATCAACATAAAAACGGTTTACAGAACACAAAATCAAGCTTCTGCTATAGTCATTTCAGTCCCCTGATCTAATCCTGTGAGGTGAGCTAAAGCAGAGAGTGCACAAGAGAGGACCTAGGACCCTGGACCATCTGGAGAGATTTTGTAGGAAGGAATGGTCTCAGATTGCCTGCGAAGTATTCTCCAACTTTATAAGATGTTGTAGGAGAAGACTATGTGTTGTAATGTAGTAATGGTTTTGTTAAAATGATTATTTCTTGATGTATTATTTCCTTTTTATTCAATTGTCTCTCAGAGAAATGTGTGATGGTCTATGAAACGCTGACAGATGTTGCTCCTAAATTTGGAAAAATAAATAAATGCATAAACAAACAACAAACACGAAATATATAAAATTACTTTCATATATATATATATGCCTTTCTAAACCTTCTTAGGTGTTCTGCAACAATGACATTAGGCAGATAAGGAGCCAGTAACAGATGCTGCTGTAAAAACATCTGTAGGCTATGATGAAAGGCTAGTATAATGATAGGCACAGTTTTCATGGAGAGATTTGGGTTTTTATGCTTCATTTATTTAGTACATGTTAAATTACTCTGCAGTAATAACTACAGAGGTGCATTTCCGGAAGTGTGAGTGTGATTGCAGCAAAGCAGTGATGTCTGTGTGTGTATTTGGGGGTGCCAATACTTTAGATCAAACACAGGAGAGTGTGTGTGTGTGAGCATATAGTAGCTGGGAGTGTAAATACAGTTGATCAGACTGGTCATAGTGTGTGTACAATCTGTTCAAGCAGAAGTACTGGTGACAGAAAATTAGAAATGGAAAGGCAAAAGACTGGGAGTGTATGGGAAAAAATGGCGAGAAAAACGAGTGTGGAGGGTAAATGAGTGCAGGGATGCCTTATCCTTATTCAAGCGCACCATTCCCGACCATGTCGGACGTTTTAGAGTTGGAACGGTGTCCATATTTCAAAAATTGCAGCAGTTGAAATGCTGACAAAAGTACTCGGTAAAATAAAAATAATAAGAACAATAGTGTGATTGCCTACTGCAATCACACAAACTAGAGAGGTGCATTTCCTGAAGAAAATGCGAGTGTGATTGCAGCAAAGCAGTGACATTACCATCAGCACCATTCGCATTTCTGTGTGTGTGTGTGTGTGTGTGTAAGCACATAGTTTAGGGGTGCCAATACTTTTGATCATACACATGATTGTGTATTTTCTTAAACATATATATAGTACCTGGGAGTGTAAATACATTTGATTAGACTCGTCATAGTGTGTATGCAACGTGTTATTCAAACAGAAGTACAGATGACAAAAAAATAGAAACTGGACTGAAAATCAATGGAAGTGGATGGGAAAAAGCGTGGAATAACAACGAGCGTGGAGGTTAAACGAGGGCACAGATCCCTTAGCATTATACAAGCGCACTGATTCCGACCGTGTCGGATATTTTAGAGTTGGAACGGTGTCGATTTTTCGAAAATTGCGGCAGTTGAAATCCAGACAAAACTACACCGAATACTCCTGACGGATAACAATACTGCAATCTGCCTACTGCAATCACACTAATAAACACTCTGAATGGAATCTTCGAATGAAATCTTCCCCTTGTTCACTTTGGGGTTTAACCTTGTACTAACCTTGTAGAACTTTATTCATGGTTAAAATCCACAGAAAAGAGAAACAGGAAAAACTGTAATGCTCAGAAAATCCATCTGAAGGACTTTCACATGGCCACCACACGCATAACGCCTGATAGTGTGTTTATTTACACCGGGAATATCAGAAAGATACTGTCAGAACAACTGATGTGAAAAAAAGGTAGCTTATGTTTTGTTGTTGTTGTTGTTCTCCTTCTTGTTATAATTCATAACCAAGGTAAATGTGTGTGTAACTGTAACTGTAAACGAACACTCAATAAATACACTGAATAGAGTATTTTCCCATGAAAAAGCCATTCTTCTTCTTGATAAACAAATAATAAATAAACTCTGTGCCTGAATTAAGCATTGATACATTAAAGACAGGATAAGCTGTCATATGTTTGGGCATCCTGGTGTTATCTGGCCCATGATAAACAGCACTGCTGGATGGGTATTGCAGCTATGTGTGTATCTTTCAACCGCTCACTACTTTATCTTCCCCATCCTGCTAGATTACATCTCCAGGGTTCAGGTGGGGATCCATCATGGCTATTATTACCAGCAGTCACTCGCTGCATCAATCACCCGCTAAGGTTACCATAACCTTAATATTAAGAGAGGGGGAAAAAAGGGCTCTCAAATAAACAGGAGGAAAAGGAATGGGCTGGCCATCGGGGGATTTCATCTTCCTTTCACTTTTAATAAGCTACTCAGAGGAATAAAAATTACAGGCCATATTTAGCATGCAGAACAAATCAGGGCTCCGCTGTTGGCCCTACACTCCTGCTAGGAGCTCCTCATTAGGAAGTGTAGGTTCTGGCGCGAAGTGTAAACCTGGAGTGAACAGTCACGCTGGCTGGCGCTGCGTTTCTTGCTACAGCCTGCAGCTAACACTAATAAGCCTTTAGCTGTGGAGGGCGCTGATTCACACAGGTGGAGTTATGTCGGCACAGCTGGACCAGTAGTTTTGCTCACTGTTGGAGAGTGTTTATGGCTGTTCGGTCCAGGGGAACACCAAAATAATGGCCGGCAGGTTAACTGCAGCACGCAGCTCATATTAACAAAGTGAGGCAGCATGTAATCTGCAATTACACAACAAAATCCAGGTAAGACAAGACGCACTGACCGAAGGTGCATTAGTCCAGAGTGCCTAAGCACGACTGGGGTTTCGGTGAATCAGGAATCAGGGAAAAGTCGAAGGCACGTCGAAGTTGAAGTATAATGGCACCGCTTGCTTACTACCTTGCCAACTACTACATGAATAATTTATCTTCATTCGGATTCATGGTACATATGCTATAACAGCGGCAGTGCCAAGCAGGCCCACACATTATACTTTCAATTACAGTTAGATCAGAGCGGTATCTCTCGTAATGCATTCAAAGCAATTAAGTTCAAATATATGCAAAGGATTATTTACTTTGAAACTGGTCTTGTTATTTCTCTGCATATCCAACAACAACATTCATTATGGGGGCTTGGCACCAGAGGAAGGAGAGAGACCGTGTAAATAATTAAAGCCCCCACAAATATATAAATATTCATTTCAGAATGATTTGATGCACTAAATAAATAATCCCTTATTAAATAAATGACACCCTAAATAAAAATTTTAAAACAGGATCTGGGGAAAATGAAGACGAGATGAATCAGACGGGGAAATGAGCGAAAGGCAGAGCTGATGAGCGACAGAGCAGGAAGGGGAGACAGAAAGAGAGAGAGAGAGAGAGAGAGAGAGAGAGAGAAATGCCAGCTATCACTCCACCTCATCTGAATTTCTCATGGCAGCCATGCAACAAAGTCAAGCTAATTAAAGAAGAAAACCCAAAGAGCAAAGCTTTCATGGCACCTTTTGTGGGAGGGACCCAGAGAGAGGGTCCAAGGGGAATTACCCAGAAGTCTGAAAAAACATACCCATGCATGAAACACATGCAATCATTTACACACATATACAATGTGATAAGATACGTGAGAGGTTTCACATGAAACGCTTCATAAACACATCCGTCATCAGCGCATACAGCTTTTTAGGAAGGACATCAGGTTCGTTTCACATCATATGCTCTTTATACTGCATTTAGAAATTCATGCTTTTCTTTGAGAATGTTTAATACCCTCAGTCTTTGTGTATCATGCTTCTCCTTTAGCTAGCTTTCTAATCCTGGGTCCAGACAGAGCCGGTGCTGTCTGGTGTCTGCTTTCTCGTGCTTTCTGTGGTCTGACTCGCTGGGCCGCTCGAACGCAGCTCTTCCGACGGATAAACAGGCCTTTGTGTTTTTGGGTAGGATACAGAATTAAAGCTACATTTCTATTTTCCTCTGAACACGCAAAAATCACATTTTGGCCACCTTCCCCTTAGGCTTTTTCCTTTTTAACAGGTTGAAGATGTATTTTTCCTCTACAGGGAAAAAGCACAGTAGAAACACAATAGAAGCAATCTCGTCCCCCGGTCGGCTTTTTTATTCGCCTCCAAACTGAAATCTTTTGAATATCGGATCCCCAGCTCTAGCCTGCACATTTACATCTGCAGAAGCTGTCGCACAGGGTATGGCCTGCCCCCCGTTTAATAAAGAGAGCTGGCCCCTGCGGGTTTATTAGAGTAGTTCCCTTCAATGAGGCGGCCTATGCAAATGCAGCCCGTGGTGGTGACTGGAGATGTGATAATTATGGGTTTATTTGTAAGCTGTCATTTCTGTTATAGCTAGGGGACATCAGGCTGAGTTTAGAGCAGGGCCATCAGAGGAGATCATATTTGCGGGAGTGCCAGAGATGATTCAAACAGCATGCAGACACTAGCACCACTCAGGAGCCTGTCAATAAGCTGTCAGGGTGACAGCCGTGCTCTTCTGAGACCCACAATGTGCAGCACTTCCCTGGAAATATGTCACTCAAGAGCAGCCAGATTTTTCTATCACCAATCATAAACTAAAAAAAAATGCATCTGGCAGTGCATAGACTATTTGCCATGTTTTAGTAAAAATATATTTACATTTCTGCAATAGGGATTATTGCAGATTTAGTCGCATCACTCTGCTGTCACTATAAAGGAAGGACGCTCTTTTATGACATTTGTAGCTGTTAACGTTTCAGAGCTGTATATACACTGTCCTGCTACCACATAACCAAAGATTAAAAAGTCCACATGAGAAACAGATGACGACCAAAAAAGGAAAACATCCAACATGTACTGTGCACCCGTTCAACATCCAGTTCAATCATGTTAGAGCTTGACAACACTGTTTACCTTTCAGATAAGGCTGCAAATTGAGCCTCTTTAAGAAGCCAAGAAACCTTAACTGCCCAGTGGTAGTAACAGACTGTTAAGCAACATGTGGCATGTCTAATCCTGACAGTATTCAAATCACAACCGTGTTCGCCCTTATAGGAAAATAATAAAGGTTTGGGTTTAAGGATTAATGCAGCCTTTCTTTTATTTTTTTGGATTTGTTAAGTAACGATACTGTATGTTGCACATTTTTGGTTGTTTATAGCTTTTATTGCTGCAGAACATCCTTGAGTAGTTAATGATATCACTTATAGCTCTAAACAGTCATTCCTTCACCTCTCTCTTATGTTTGACTGTTCCAAAGAAGACTGGAGAGTTCTTTTAAAAAAGGTTAAATAAATGTCCCCTGTAGACAAAATCAGCACATTAACTAAGCACATTTTAATCCATTTATACAGTATGGGAATCTATCATACAAGTAGTGCAATTTGTTACTACATACATTATAGCATATTAAAACAATCTGATTAATAGAAACCTGTAATTTACCGTACAGCCAACACATCCGTCAGAGCTTCTGACCAATCAGAATCAAGGATTCCACAACAATTTGGAATAAGCCGTATTATATTTGTGTCATTGTGGCACAGTAACAAATGATAAAGATATACAATCTACCATTCATGTATGTACATGAATACCTGCCACTGAAACGAGGACAGAAGAACAGAAGGACAGAGGACAGCTTGAAGAACTCTTTCGTGTGTCTTGGTGTTGTGATGGGCTCAGAGAATTGATGATGAACATAATAACAGGGACAGTAGGCCTAGTTTCTAATATGTATGAGATCTGTTCGGAAAGTAATGAGAACAAAATTCTCATATAGGGGTGGTGGTTCAAGCTCAGTTAGAGTGGGATAAACAGGATGTGTAGGATGTGTTTCAGGTGCATTCTATACTTTGCAGTGCCCAATTTCCTGAAGATAGTGATCACAGGAGATGAATTGAGGGTGTTTAAGGACGATCCTGAGACAGAAAGTGCTGAATAGCACAGGACAACATCACCTCACCCAAAGAAGCTCACATGAGCAAATCAAAGACACTGTTCAGTGACTTTTTTGATTCTCAATGGATCGTCCATTAAGAATTCATACCAGAGGGCCATGATTGAAATATGGTTGAAAGGCCACTAGTAGAGAACATCCACAGAGCCGCGACCAAGACTCTGAACATCCTCACAGTTGATGATTTCAAGCACTGCTTCCAACAATACAGAGGCATTGGAAGGTGTTTGAAGCTGATAATACTGCATTGTATATTTTTGAAATAAGTAAATGAAAAAAAAAATCTCATTACTTTCTGGACAGACCTCTTATCATAATGCATGATAATAAAATGCACAATGAATAAAAAAATGAACATTGTGTTAAAATAAATAAAAGTACAGCCATTTATAAACCCTATAACCAAGAAACATAAAAAAAAAGTTTTCATATATGAATATGTTATTATTATTAATATAGGAAAGGAAAATCATTGAAGTCTCTATCATGTCATATATATATGGTTTCAACTGTCTATACACATTGCATATTGTCAGTTGTATATACTTTGAAATTGCTTACCTTATGGCAGATTTTTGAGGAAGCATTGCAGGATGGAAATCAGCATTACCAAAAAAGAGAAACAGAAAAAGATACAGTGAGGGAACATGTCATACTTTTTATAACAGAATCATAAGAATAACATCCCAAAAAAGACATGATGTGAAGCCCTGGAACTGAATATACATGAAATAAATGCATGCATGTCACATTTCTGCTCGGATCCAGTATCCTATGTGTTATTCCAATAAATTGTCCTAATGTCCTAATGATGCTATATGTCCATCAGTCACACTGAGTCTATGAAAGAGCCCTCTACAGAAAGCACAAAGGAATATAAAGGACACAAACTGCTCTTAAGCACTGTTAATGGGAAAGTGTGATATAAAGTGATGTACTGTATAAGTGAAAGCAGCTTAGATGATGAAGAAATGATTGGCCTAAGCATAGCACCTGCTTTGAGTAAACAAATCAATACTTCCAGGCAAAATAAAGCAATCAGCTGTGCAAATGCCTATTAAATGCCTATTTTTAAATGCAAATGCCTATTAAAATGGCCATGTGACACGTATTGTACAAGTCACAATCTAAGTATACACAATCTAAACACCCACACACATACATTACATATACATTACATGGGCCACTGGTGAGCACCTCACATTATGCATTCTGGGGCTGCTAATGTCAAATCACAATGCCGAAATTCTACTTTCATTTGATTGTATGTTTTTGTCTGGGACAGACAAATTGGACAAAAAACATAGAATCTATACCCAGATTAAGGGACTACAAACAAATCTTTTCAAACGCTTATTGATTCATCTAATTATATAGTCTGGATGAAGGCCCATTGCAGAGAGGCAAGTTTGTCTATGTTAAAAATCTTTTAAAAATAGTCCAAATGCCAGATGGAGAAAGTCTCATATACATAAAGAGTCCATATTTGAGCTTTTGGGTTCCCAAAGCACCAGCATGTCAGAGGAGCTGGTGAGAAAACAGGCTGCTTCTTGTCTACAGATTTCTGCGAGTCCTGGCACTGGCACTGTCATGGTTTGGGGGCATTTCAGCCAATGATATAATGAATCTTGTCCAAATCAACACTAAATTCTGAGTGATTCTGATCCATCATACATTTGCTTGGGAAAATGAGTGAACCTCTGACCACGGCATAACTAAAGCAGCATGAGATCATTCGGTCAGGGAAAAGCAGCCAAAACCAACAGAAACGTTATAGAAAATCCTTTAGAATAGTTTGACTAGATTTTACCACAAAAGTGCATAAAACACATGAAATTACTGTCTGTGGATTTGTACTGTTTGTCATAATGTATTTGAGCAAATATGATGGTTTCTTAGATAAACAGATTAAAACACCCCCCTCCCCCCATGCTGGATTTAAACACATATTTAAATTCGGATGAAAACACAGACTCATTTTACACATAAATAAATGCACACCCTCAGCAGGAATCTTTATGAGAGCTGTCAAGATGCAGCTGCGTCAAAGCTCGCAGTCCTCAGCTGCAGTCAAGCGGGAGCCACGTCGCATCTGATGAGGTGTGCTGCATAACTGGGATGTATGGAGATGACTATCACTCGTGCTTCACCAAAGCAAAATCTCTTTTAAAGAACCAGGAAGTGTTATGTGTCTGTACGGGGCGTCACCTAAAGTTGTGTTTCTGTAACAACATAATCAGAATGGCTTTGCCACTGTCATTGAATCATTGTCATTGACTTTAGCAGTGTGTTCAAGGAAACTAAGAGCCTGACTGAATTCCAAAGAATGAGAGGGAATGCAGGAGCTTTGAGAGAGAAGATCCTGCAGCTGATCCATGGCCTGAGCTGAGGCTTACACACACACACACAGATTCCTCAGGAAGAGGCAGAAGAGAGACGAATGTCCTGAGAGGTAAAAAGGGACGGGACACAGAAGAAGGAGCAGCATGCTGACTGACAGATACAGCAGTGGAAAGACAGGCACCCAGCCTAGCCGTGCACAAGCTCCACTCAAGGACAAGCAAGCCCAGCAGATAGAGCCTTTCTACACTCAAGCACCCTCTCATTAGTGTACCTCACGCTGAACTCCAATCACCCTTTGAAGTGCTTTGAGGTACTTCAGCCCATGAAAACGAGCATCTTTAATCCACTTGTTAATTAACCGAGGGTGTCTGAAGTGCCCCGTTCTCCTTGCAAGGCTCTGAGGCCTGAAAGCAGGCTGATATCAAAAGAGCTGCCTCCATTGTTCCACTGATACAGTCGAGCACCAGTGCTGACAGAGCCAACTTTTACCAATCTGTGATGGGATTTTTTTTTTTGGCCAGGAATTAAATAAGCACGTGCCAAACTGATTGTGACGCACATTTTAGGAAATGTTCTACAGTCATTAAAGAGGGAAGCAAAATAAGCACCTTGACTTGTTCCATTAGAGCTGCACCAGTGTATGGCTTTTGTGTGTGGGATATTCCTGCCTCAATGAGATTAAAGCATATTCCCTTCCACAAACTAAATGAATCCATACTGACAGATTTGAAAAAGCCTTTCAGTTTGGAGAGAGCAGGCAGAAAGAGAGAGGAGGTTCGGGAGGAGACGGGTGGGCCGGATTGCAGTTGTCATCATCGTTTCTTTTCAACCTCCATCTCGGTTGCCTGTATTCCCTCCATCTACTACAAACAGAACCAGGAAGTAGATATTGAAATAACCCCCCCCCCCTTTCTCCTTCTCCTCTATAAGGCCTGAGGGTTTTAACCAAACCGAGGCTCTCTCCTTTTTCTCTCCCCCCTGCTGTGCCAACAACTCTCTTTTTCAGTTCAATTAATGAGCCATAAATAACCCAATGAAGGTGTCAACAAAGAGCGCAATTTATCACAGCTTTCACCGTTCCGTTTCAGGAGAAGAAAATGCTCCTTTGCAGCTCCACCGTTCCCCAGAACAGAGCAACTACAAAACAAGTGAGGGAGAGAGAAAAAAAGACAGCAGAAAAGATTTATTCCTGGCCAGACACACCAACCTAAAATTTATCTTGAGCTGGAACCCTCACAGGTGCGGCGATTTGACAAATAAGCAGGGAATCGTAGGCCGAGTGCCTTTGTTAGGAGTATCGGAGATAGAGTGGCAATAAATTTGACTAAGAGCGAGAGACAACACACTCAGTAGTTTCCCGCAGGGCTGCCAGGGAGCTCCACGTTCAAGACGTATCCTCTCTCAGTCTGTGATCCGTCTGGGTTGTAGATCATGGAGGCAGCTCTGGGCCCAGGAAAAAATAAATAAAAAAAAAAAACAACAAAAAAAAAACCAAAACCATGCACACAGATGAGTGTTCTGTATGAGACTATGGGAGCATGGCTTAAGGAGCCAGGAAGAATTGCTTCATCAGTGTGCTCCATAAATGTCACTTCGAGTCAGTGATGACTCGAGACGAAATATCTCAGAAGCAAAAACAAAACAAAACAAAAAAAACATAATAAACTTGATTCTAATTTAGTACCAGGGCTGCTTTGAGTGAAACCGAAGTAGAAAGGTACAGCTAGCGTAGTGCTTAGGAGAGAAGTAGAAAACTCATTGAATAATATATAACAGATTGGGCTTTGAATCCAACATTAAAAGTGATGACGCGAGTACAAACTCCGTTTCATCACCAGGCCCTCATATCAAATCCTTAGGCTTAAAAATAAAGCTAAACACCCTCTCCGACTGAGATCATTTGCTCAAGGAACAAGCTGAATACATCTGAATATAACCATTTTTCAGCCTTCGGGCTAAGCTGGAACTTGAACTGTGAAATCCTTCTAAACCAATTAATGGTTCCTGTTAGCCCACTCATCTTTGGAGAAGGAATTGTTTCACTCAATAACGTAGCAACACCTCCCATCACCAGTGTAAAGAAAAAAAAAAAATACAGCGGCCCCCACACACTGGGAGCCAACAAAGCAAAGCAAACTGGCATGTGGATCTGGAAGCTCGGTTACCATCGCAAACATACTGTGCGTCAGAGATCTTGTGTAACATCGCTTACGTTAGACCTTTGTCTCGTGTTGGCTGAATCCGTATATATCTCCAAGGCCCTCCGTGCGATATGCTTTCAAGCTGAGATAAGAATATTGTCTGAATGTATCTCATACTGACTGCAGAAACGCCACAATGGGATGTAACACTGTGGAGTGGAACTATCCCCTGGGGCTCCATTTACACCAGATCAATACCAGAGCTTATGTTTGTTTGCTGCATAGCAACAGGAATATGAACAATTATTTAATTATTTATTTTATTTCCCCCCGATTTTCTCCCTAATTTAGTCGTCTCCAATTACCACCCGTCCCACCCTTGTCATGACGAACTGCCAGTCAGGGAGGGCGAAGCCTTCACGTGCTTCCTCCGGGAACATGCGACGCAAGCCGCCGCCTCTTTTCGAACTGCAGCTCATGCAACCTTTGGGAACGGTGTAGCGCGCTTGGAGGAGAGCGCCCGCCCACCTCTTGTATACATGAGCTCACAGACGCCCGTGACTGGACAGTGTCGCGCTGATTGACATGGAGGGAGAGCGTATGCTGTCATTTATCTTGCCCCTCCCACCCTGAGAGCACGGCCAATCTTGCTCTCTGAGTCCCTGGCTACGGGCAGCTGTAGCATCGAACCCGTAGGGCGAACCCGTTGTCGTTGCGCCACTCGGGAGCCCATGATAATTTTTTTGTATGAAATCAGACTGGGCTGGTAATCTGGTTGCCAAAAACTACTCAATTGTCAAGAAGCCGAACTGTAGAAATTTCAAATGGTATGTGAATGTGTTCTTGTCTAACACAACAGCTTTTGGGCCAACTACAGATCCACTCATTCACAGCTGCTCAGTAATAGTAGTTGCCACATGTTCTGTGGTTACAGCTAATGCTTTCACCCTGCTCAGCCTCCGCTTACCTCAATTCCAAACATTTCCCGTTATGAGAAATAGACTGATCTCAGGAAAGCAAAGAAGAATGCTTGGTACCTGTGCATGGCCAGGAAGGGGCAAGATAAATGACATTTTGTAAAATCAAGCTGACATTTTCTCTTATCGTGTGCGAGACACTGGCGTGGTGAATGCCAGCTTGTCAGTCAGAAGCAGACAGGACTCACACCTTATCAGGACTGAAGCGTGCACACTGCTCAGCTGAGGAAATCTGAACTGAAACAGGGCTGGACTTGACTGAAGGATGGACGGAGATGATGAGAAAAGGGCTGCGACTCCCGAAGAGACTCAAAGTTAGAGCTAATTATGTACATGCTCCAGTCCCAAGACCTTGAAATGGATTTGAGCTAAGGTAATGGAATCGACTTGCAAAGTCTGCACACAGTGATTTTGCCATACATCTCAAGAAATCCAGTGCGGTTTTACATTTGCACTTTTCCTGAGGACTCCGAGAGTTCAGTGCATTTGGTCAAGCTAGTTTTAGATCCAGGTGCAGTCCAGGAAACCCATTTCTGGTTCACTTGAAAACAGCGGCTTGCGTTTAGGCTTGAGCTTGGCTCAGTGGCAGTGACGAAGGAGAAGGGGGTTGAGGGTGGGAGTGCTCTCGACCCCTCCCTAGACAGACATTCCACTAGCAATCTTCAGAAGCAGATGCAGAGCGGAAAATTAAAAATTTAAAGGCCATAATGACAGAGTTCATTAAATTGTGATTCCGAATAAAAATGTGGCATACATAAATAAGGAAATAATAAAGCCTCACTGCGAGACATTTTTGAGAGAGGGTTGAGGCAGCTGAGGAAGCCAAGGGAATGACTCAAAAAGAGCACTGTACATCTATCTGACAGACCCAGTGTGAAGGAAATGGAGTGAGGAGCACGCTGGAATCTGACCCTGACTGTAAACGAGTGGCTAATATAATGCTGAACAAGCAAAGAGAACAAGCAGATGTGTAACCTTTCACCTTGTCAGTGCTGTAATGCAGTTTATAAAAATACATATAAGCTGGAGCAAATACATGCAAGGCAGAAAAAAAACCTTTCCACGCTTTATAGTGATACAATCTGTCGCCGAACCTAGTGATAAAACGTCTGTCTGTGTGGCATCACTACAACGCCGTACACATACGCAAACTCCTTAAACAGCATGTGACGCGATCAAACCCATCTTTTTGTTTCATCTCTGTCTACAGAGCATCCATATTCAGCGTGTAGCTATGGAATATGCGATCATATTGAAGACTGGAGCAGGAGTCACAACATAAATTATTCAACAAATAGGAGTACAGGACCATGACAAGAAAACTCTTACGCACAGTATATGTTCAGCTGTCCTTGAATCATCTCTAATCCTGCTACCGTTAAATGTTTTTTTTTACTTTTACACCATAAGAAGTATGGTTTCTTGCTTTTATCAAACCATTCATCCTTACAGAAGTTAAGTTTCTTTCTATTTCTTCACCATCAGCAGCTGGTTTGGTCGTATCATTACTAGCTGTCCTTCAATGCGCATTTTGTAATGACAAACATTTGAATAAAGTACAAGCCAAATTTACACTGATGCATCTTCATAACACCTAGTGATTTTACTGAGGTGTTTAATCAGAAGCCTGTCACCAGGATGACAGCGGATTCAGGAAATCTGTGCCATAACTTTGATGAGATGGGACAGGGCAGCAGGCGTTGCTTGTTTGTTGGATGTAGATGTGTGAGGGGGTGGGTTTTCGTAAGGAGCCGAGAAGATGGCGAAGGCTTGACTCACAGCATCAGATGCTTTCTAATCCGGGCTGAGTCATAACAGCGACGCTAACACAAAGGCTGACGCACTTCCTGCTTACCTCATTAGCGGGCAAATGCGCCACTTCGGTGTTCTGTCCGTTCAGAGTGGGTTTACAAAACATTACCCTATATTACTGTTTTCTGTTAGAATAATACATTACATTACATAAAGTGTGTTATTTAGTATCATGACACATTGGGTAAAAGACACACAGTGTCACGGATGTGAAGCATCACCCTTACATAACACATCTGGTCTGTTTTATATCTGTGATCAGCTCCATTAAATGGGTGAAATATGTGTTTCTAGGCTGAACGCTAGGTTCGTGCTACACATACCACTGTAGATTCACACTTTTATCATGATGCTGCTCTGACTGAGTGCACATTGCTGATATCAGTAAAAAACAACCTGATAACTGACGAAAAGTCATATTTAGCCTGCATTGACGTAGAGGGTGTTACTTCACAAGGGTGTAATTTCTGACTGCAAACATACGTGTAATGCCAGATCTGGCTGTGGAAATTCTTTAAATGTCCTGATAAACATCAGTAAGAGGCAGAGTTAGAAAGATGGTGTGCAATCCTTTCACAAATTCTAATAACCATAACCTACTCTACCTATGAATGCAAAGAAATCTGTACTGGTAGCACAACCTTTGAAAATATTTCAAATAAAAGAAAATACACAATTTTCTCCCTAATTTAGTCGCCTCCAATTCCCACCCATCAGTGCTTCCCCCCATGTCACGCGACGAGCTGCCAGTCAGGGAGGGCAAAGCCCTCGCGTGCTTCCTACGAAACACGTGACGCAAGCCGCCGCCTCTTTTCGAACTGCTGCTCATGCAACTTTCGGGAGCGGTGTAGCGCACTCGGAGGAAAGCGCTCCCGCCCTCCTCTTGTATGCATGAGCTCACAGACGCCCGTGATTGGACAGTGTCGCTATGATTGACATGAGGGGAGAATGTATGCTGCCCCTCCCACCCTGAGAGCACGGGCAACGTCATGGTTCACCACTTTTTGCCAAACTTTGTGAGAGAATTGTAAGTCAGTTCAAATACAAAGTTTCTCAGTGCAAGCTTGCACTGAATGTAGGTCTTTTACCATTAACAGTTCATAACATCATGAAAAGTTTCAGGGAGTCAGGAGAAATCTTGGTGCACGAAGGCCAAGGGCAGACACCGCTGCTGAATGTGTGACCATCAAACCCTCCGATGGTATTGTTTGAGAAACCATGCTAACATGATGGACATAGCTACATGAACCCGGAGTACTTAATTTTGTGCAGAAACACTGGCCCAAAGTCATCTGGGATGGGCCCGAAACACAATGGAAATGCATTCTGTGGTCAGACTTTTTTTGAAAATTTTGGGTTTGTAAATACGGTGCTGTTACAAGGAGGTTGGCATTGTCGAGGACCAAATTTGCCCCGGGGGGGGTGATTTTGTTTGAAATATTATGGAGGGCTGCTGATGCGATAGCCTAATGGGATGTCTTTGTTTGTACAGGAGAAGGAAAACAGGTAGGCCTACAGCTGCGGATAGATTACTAATAGTAGGCGTAAACTAAAATATTTTTATGAATGTACTCTCGTTAATTTGAAAGCTAGTAAGGGGTGATTGGGTTGGGCCCTTAATGATGATTTCTTTTTAAATGGCAAGAAAAAAATGGTGTTTATTGTTTTTACTGTTGTTAGCTAGGTCACATGGTTTACTGTTGTTAGCTAGGTCACATGGTTTACTGTTGTTAGGTAGGTAACATGGTTTACTGTTGTTAGCTAGGTCACATGG
>JAOTRJ010000010.1:11161262-11171534 GCA_028564905.1 Leptodoras praelongus
ATATATACCTATGTAAGTGACTTTCTTAAGTGATTTAAAAACCATTATGTGGATCATTTGGATAACTAATTCATTAATTCCTTTGTCATTGCATACTCAGATAGAGGAGCTACAGCTTCAGGAACAGAGACTCAGCGATGGAGGAAACCAGAAGCCCCTGGGACAATCTGCGTATGTTCCCGATAAGACGTAGTAAATTTAAAGGTGAAGCATAAAGCCGTTGCTGAGATAAATCAAAGCTTGTTTCGGACAACTGATCGAAAGGTCATGAGTCACTGGATAAGGGTGTTGGCCAAATTCCATAAAAGTAAATGTGACAAGTCTGGGGTCAAGATCTAAGAAAGATAGAGTTTGGGCTGGTCTTATAATGCTGTCATCTAAATCTGTTGATGATTGGACAAAAAAAGAGAAGATTTTTCATTTTTATTATTCTAAATGGTGGAATTCCAATATGGCGGATTTATCTGCTGAACTCAACATGACTCAAAGAATCAGAAAAAGGTAAAAAAGGAATCAGGTAAAGTAGCTGAGACTGTCCTTGTATTTTTCATAGAAGTGTATGAAGCATTCTATTGGCTGCCACCGTCTGTGCTAAAGTGGACGTGGCATTAAACACTTTCACACTAGAGCTTTTGACATGGGCTCAGGTCTGCATGAGCCGCTGGTACGGTTCTTTTTATGGTGTGAAAGCTGTTTCCTGAGCTTGGGTCCCCTCATCCACCCAAAAACCAGGGTCTGGGGTCACCTGAACTCCAGTGTGGTTCGCATTCAGTGTAAAAGCTGTTGATCCAAAACCAGATAAATTCAGTACATGCTAATGATGACATGCCCCAAACACTAACAATGTCATGTTTAATTTTTAATTTCAGGTAGCCACACTGTTCGCTCACCTTCAGGGTATGCGTGTATACGTGTCCACATAAATTCATATCACATTGCTGCCTGTCTCCTCAAAAGACGCAGCTCGGGTCACTCTTGGCAGCTGGACGCATTTATGGCACAGTGAAAATGCGGAACGCTGTTATTTTGGTGCTGACACCATATTAACAAAAAGATGAATGAGAAAACATTTGCGTCCCGTTTGCATCGTTGCCTAGCGACCCTGGTAAATAAAAGATGCACGTTCCTTGCATGCTGATGATGAAAATGGACCAGGTTCGTGCAACCAACAAAATGTAATGTGAAAGGAGACCAGGGGGGGCAGGGGGAGGGGGGCAGGAGGATAATCACACTCCAGTATGAACTCAGCAAAAGGGTCCAAGTGTGAAAACAGTCTTAAGGAACATGTACAAGCCCATTTTGAATGAGTAGTGGACAGGGGAATGGGGATGGGGGTGGGGTTGGGGCTGGGGATGGGGCTGGACCACTGGCATGGCACAAAAAAGATCAAGGAATCAATGAACTTAATAGAAAATGAGAAGAACCTGTTTGCTGCCTTTTAGAGCCTGTTGTGTGTCCATCAGCGAGTTCAGTTTGTCCCAGTTTGCATACTTTTAGTGCATGTAGTCTGTACTCCAAGGGGAATTCAGAGTATTATTAACACCAAGGTGATCTAGCGGAAACGCATGGACCTCTTTTTTCCATTCAGCGGATCTAGTACTTTTATGTAGTTTAAGCCAACTGAGGGCACTAAGGTGTGAATTTTTCTAAACGCTTGCTGCACTGAGGGCCATATCTGAAGCTGCACTGTGTGTGAAGTGAGACATTAATACTGAAAAGAATAAGCTGAAAAAATCTTCTTGTTCATTTCAGATTTAAAGGCCAGCACTTGTTTTTAAAAGCGGTGGATGAGACACTATTGGAAATCCCATCTTGGAAAGAAATGCTCAATGAAAAAAAAAAATCAGGCAACCTGAAAGGTGTGGACTATATGCAGGTCATTTTAATAATCTGAAATAATGAGGAACAAAAAAAATGTCCTTTTCGTTTAGTGCAACCGCTTGTCATTTTACACTCCAGAAATTAGTTACTGGATAATCAAGTAAATTGTGTATAGTGTAAGAACCTACAGCTTGGTTTAGCATTTGAGACAGCAGCTGAGTTTGAGGAACTGATACTGTGATAAGCAAGCCAGATATAATAAGCCACATTTTTATTATGTTTGAAGTTTTCTTTCTTTTTTAGTACTTCCTCCCTCTTTTTTTTGCTCACTCTCTGTATATTAAACTCCTTAATAAACATACCCATACTCAAGCTTTTTTCTTGTATTTAATGCGAGCCGGATAAAACTGTTACACAATCTGCTAGAATAACTCTGACAATGCTGTACAAACATGGTCCACACTGCACCTGCCGTAAGGCACAGATGTTGAATAAAGCTCCAAGGCTAAGCCAGTATATGATTAACTTACTCTACTTGCATAAGACACTGATTAGTCTCTGAACAATGACAGCTCGTCTTTAGTCTCTGCAGATTCCATTGTTTCGTTTTGTACTAAATAATTAAGTGAGCGTGAGTGCATATAGATGTCTGGGGTGGTGCCATGGGGGAAACAGCCTAGGTAGACTGCCTGTATAGCAGTCTCCGAGGAGAGCTAAGATAAAGCTCCTGTATGAAGGCATGGCAAAATGGTGGCTCGAGAATGTTTCTAGTGTAGGAACCATGACAGAAAGGATAACGATCGCAAGGTCAGCAGGGTGTGATAAAAATCTGTTACTTTGATGTTTACTGTCCACAGTTCAGCGTCTACGTGTCTAATGTGTACAGTATGCATGCATATACAGATGATAAGAAGATGCACAGCAAAAAAAAGGAATTACATGGTCCACTGATTAAGTGTAGTTTTAAAAATCCAAACAAAACAAATACATTGCATCCCATATGTTACCACACCTTGCTGTCGTAAGTTTCAGGTTTTCTTGTAGTCACGGCCCTTGAAATGCTCATACGTGAAAATCCAGCCTCTGCTTCTACCTCCAACATGCTGTGACCCATCTCACGAGCTCAGACTATTAAACCGGCATTGAAAATCATGATAACTTGCCATTCTTAAGGCAGAAACAACTCTAGAAGCTCCCAAGGATGTCTTTATATATGCACTGGCATGAGGTGCATATGATTGTGGCGTTGATTTGTATTTTGCATAGGGTCCAGTACCAGTCTTTCTGGTACTTCAGTGTATGTTATATATCATTGTATTTTGCTTTTCTTTTTTTTCTTTTTTTTGGATTTTTCCCAGATTTTCTCCCTAATTTAGTAATCTCCAATTCTCACCCATCAGTCCTTCCCCCCATGTCACACGACAAGCTGCCAGTCAGGGAGGGCGAAGCCATCACGTGCTTCCTCCGAAACACGTGAAGCAAGCCGCAGCTTCTTTTCGAGCTGCTGCTCATGCAACTTTCAGGAGCGGTATAACGCACTTGGAGGAAACAAATGTAACAAATGATCAGACATTAACATCTATTTTCTTTCAGTGGGTTCGTTTAAAATGTTGTGTTATTTTTTTTTTACCATTACTTGTTTCAAAAAGGGATGATCTAGCCATGATCGCTTTCAAAGGTGTAAAATTTGGAACCATTTTCTTGGTTGTTTGTTTATTAGGGGTTTAATGGCATGTTTTACACAGTGATCACATTCACAATAGGAGCGGTTAGGATTTCATACTTGTCGATGAGGGAATTTAGTATTGCCTAGCATACATGTTTTGGCCTGTAGGAGGAAACCAGAGCCCCCAGAGGCAACCCACACAGATACAGGAAGAACTTGCAACCTCCACACAGAAAGGACCCAGGTCACCCTACCTGGGAATCAAACCTGGGAACCTATTTTTTTCATTTGGAATAAAAGCTTTTTTTTTTAATGTTAAATATAATATAGTTCCTCATATTAATCACCCTATCTGAAAGGTGTGCTACATGGTCTGAGGTGATGTAATGCACTATAGGGAGTATGGGCTAACAGGCAGGCTGAATCTATGTCCACAATTATCATATAATTATCTTCTACAAAAGTTCATCCGCATACAGTAAGTGGGTCTGTTTAAAATGACCAAGTACTCAGTATGCATTAAAGTCAAAGAATGAATGCTTTCAATCTAGACATCCCAAAACTGGCTAATGAATGAATTATGTACATGTTTGGAATTTGTTTCTTGGTAAATTTGCCCTGTGGTGGCGGTCTTCGGTATCAGTCAGCATCTGGCTCCAATCCACCACCCTGCCTACTTTCCCCTGTAGCTTTCAGGACTGTGGCCAATTGTAGAATATCTTGGACAAACTGCTCCCAAGAAATATGCAGCTATACAAAAAGTAAAATGGGTTCCTACTACTACTACGTAGGTTGTGTCACCAATGCTAATATAAGATCTAAAATACAATATTTACATATAGCCAGATCAGTGAGGTGTGAAGCAGAGACTACAGCCATAGATAATATATCAAGTGTGTTCACCACGGATGCATATATGGGTCATCAGCCCAAATAATGCATATTGTAAGTCACTTTAAGTTATGAAAAGGATGAAAATGTAATTAAACATAGTCCAAATACAAAGCTATGTACACAAAACTAATGCTAGTGTGTTTTTTCTTGAATTATTGGACAAACTCATAGAGCAATGGTCAGCAGTGGTGGGATTTGTTAGCGTTTGTTATAAAGGAAAAAGGAAATGGCCTGGCCAGAGGCAGCGAACCGCACTAGGGTGTCTCAGAGACTTGCCCTCCCTCCCTCTCACCCTCATGCCCTCCCTCTCTCCCTCTCTCTAAATATCTCTCAGACTACCTCTCTCTCTCAGGGTGATTCAGTTTAGCAGTTCAGTTCATGTCAGGACATGCTCCCCAGCAGCTGGCTCAACAATCATCAGGACCTATTACACAATGTGAACGGAGAGACAGACCAAGAGAAATAGAACTAAAGTTATAAAACCAAAGACGGGAAAGAAAGGAAAGGAAAGGGGAGTTCGGGCTTGTCCACATATTTACTGACGTTTTTGAAAATAGTAGTAAAATAGTACTTTTTTCCATGACACTCCTGTCCACACACAAAAAAATGCTGTTTTTGGTCTGTAAATTGTTATTTGATAACATGTTTGTAATTCCGTTTTCCTTTGTTTTATTACTGCAAGCACATGACGAAGCGCCAGAAAGTAACACATGCTGTACTGCTGCTATGTCCACCACAACAGCAGCACAAGCTGCACTGTGAATGGAGATTTTGTTTTTAGACCTGGGTGAACACTTTGTATTGAAGTCTAAGCTTCAAACATTACTAAACATTACTTCCACCTCATCAGGTGTTCATACTTATAAAACCTTGTCACTTTGTTTTAGAACTTTTGGCCATGTTGGCACTTTCCCCCACATTTCACCTTCTTCTGCTCAATACTTCTTCTGCTCTTCATGTTATCCTTGAATGCATGTGACAGAACAGTTTGACTGCGTACTCTCGTTCGGCGTGAGTGTTGATGTGAGCGGTTTCAGTGTAAAGTATGTTTGTGTATACACATGCAAACAGGGCCTCAGGAAGAGTAAAGCAGGAGCAACATGCAAAGTGGAGAAGTTACGCGCCAAAAGAGAACAAGGAGACTACAAGAAGGGAATGCTGAGGAGGAAATGATGGAAAGCTGAAAGCAGTAGGGTCAAGCTACACCAACATGGATGCATCTGAGCAGTCTATGGTTTGTCTGGAGCTGAGCACTAAGTGGCCACAGCAGGCCATGCGCAGAGCAGGTGCATCAGCCCCGTATGGAGTGACTCCGGAGCACAGCACATTCCTCAAAACCGTCATGAATCCCTCCCTCTCGTCTGGGTCTCAGCACCTTTCGCTTTGAGCGGTCTCCAGAAATAAAGCGCGCTCACATCTCGGTGGAGCACTTTTCAGCTGATGCAACCTCATCCTAGTCGGTGGAAGCGGCAGACCTGAGACTCATTTGAAGTAGCTGAATTTGAAAACAGTCACGTCGATCAAGTGTTAAGTCCAGCTCACTAAGTCACTGTTGTGTTTGCGAGCGCAAGGTTTAAACCTGTGGTTCTAACAGTGCAATAGCCACAGCTGAAAGCCATCTGCTGTGGTTGGAAAGCTAGGCTGCTTTAACAAGTAGGCTCACTGTCAGGCAGGATTAATGCTCTACCTTAATCCTGAGTTAATAATGAATGGGCTGTTTGCTTGTTCAGGGGGGAGCCCATAGATAATGGGGCTCCACACCCCTCCTTTAAGTGCCAAAAAGATAAATTCTGGTTAAGTGGAGACCTGCTTGCCTCTGTTACCTTCCCTTTTCCCACTTCGTCATTACCAACAAAACAAGAGCTTTAGCCCACTTACCGAAGGGAAAGGTCAAATGGCGCGCTCTTTTTTGGTTGGCATAATGGATATGCAGCTATGTACAGCCTCTCCACCAAACCACTCCCTTTCCCCCCCAAGCCTTCATTATAAGCGATAAGCCTTCATTATAATCAATGCTGCTGACATAGAAGCAGATATTAGCATACCTAACAAGAGGTTTTTGATATCAGTAAAAGGGATGTTTTTAACAGCAGGCTTTGATTTCCAAAGAGGAAAGCTGCTCTTTTGAGTTGATCAGCCAGACTTCACCTTATGAAACTCCCACAGTGCTTTGCTCTCAGGGTGGAGGGACAGCTTCAGTACAGAACAGCACAGAACAGCACAGCACACCACCGTGGCTATGGCTTGGCCTCTGGGCTATTGCTGATGCATGCAGAAAATTGCTAGAAAGAGGAGAGGAGGGGAGAGAATGGAGAAAATGGAGAGATCCCTAATAAAGACAGAGAGAAAGCAGAAATGTCTTACTCTCCCTCCCACTTTACATTTTCACCCTCAGTGGGGATTTAACTAATGAGGCCCACCATGCTCCACCAGGGCTATCCAAGACAGCCCTTCTCCAACAATTGGTTCCAATGGGTGTAAAGGAGCCAGTCATGGCAAAACCCCTATCTGTCCAGAAGATTAGAAACTAAGAAAATAAATGGAGGAGATGAAAGGGTGAGATAATCCAGTGCATTATTTCCTGTTACAGAATAGCAATTGCGATACATATGAATGTAAGGAGGAAAAACTGGATAAGTAATAACAATAAGCACAACCTCAACAACAACAATAATAATACAAATAATAGTAATAAGAATCAGACCTCAGCCGATATCACCAAATTAAAACACCACCACAATTACAATGCCTCCTGACATCTGTGAATTAAACACAAACAAACATGGTGGCAACCTTTGTGTCTCAAGGGATACATCGTGACATATGCACCTCTAGATCAACCACCATGATACAACTTACATATATGATCGGTTAAACATCCTGTCACTCATGGTACTGGTCAAAACAAAGATCTGTTAAGGGGTACACAAATTCACCTTTTCCCATGACTACACTCAATTTATTTAGTGTCTTTCACATTCTAAGAGCAGTATAGCCTATAGAAAGCCACTCATTCTGGTGCCAGATGGTGGTGCTATACCCCTGGTGTCACTCTGGGCTATCATCATAACCATTATAACCATCATAACCAATAATCTGTTTGAGTTTGAGCCGTATCAAGCAACGACTGACAAATGTATGACACGTTCCTGTCTGCGTAGTGAGACAAAAAGTGAGGTATATAAATTCAGCATTTCACAATTTCAACACTGTGCAAAGATATCAGCAATCCCTCCATAATTTAAAGCATCATCTTGACATCATGCATACTAAATATGACATGAATCCAATGAATAGTCTAGTCAAAACAGTATGTCAAAATGTAATACATGTCAAAACACACAAACTCCACAATAACTCACTTCCTACTAGGCATAGCTGATACAATGTACTACAGATTTGTTCATCCTGGGGCGATCTTGGAGGCTGCTATGGAGTTGCCTGGCCACACCCACAGCCAACTCTCTGTCTCTGAGGAACTGTCAGAAGCACTGATGTGCATACCAAATTTCACATGTTTTCAGCCATGGGAATTACTTCCAAAACGGCTAAGTCAAGACGAAGAAGAAGAAGAAGAAGAAGAAGAAGAAGAAGAAGACAGGCCCACTACAGGGTCATTGGTTCAGTTTAGACCCATGGTTCTGAAAGTGGGGTTAAAGAATCAAAGCAGTATAGCCACGGGGTCTACAATTTAAAATCTTTTTACAGTGGTGAAAATCACAACCTACCATTATCCATCTTGATGCCACGTCAGTAATGTCAACAGGGACCTAAATCTAATTTTACTAAAAACTACGGGTAGAAAGTTCAGAAACAATAAAATATCTGAATAATATGCCTATTTATTTCAGTTAAAGAAGTCCCTGACTATAAAAAAGATGTGAGAACCCCAGGAAATCCTTGCTTATCCTTAGCCATATCAATTCATCCATAACATTCTCACTGCTCCATAAGAATCAGGTCCTGTCCTCATCTCCCGCTCAACTTCATCAGCACCATTACTTTGGCTTTTTTTTGTTAAAAATGTGCTTATTGGATTCATATTACACATCAAGACAATCTAAGCCATTATGAAGGAGAGTCGCAAAGCAATTTTTAATTCCTCTGCATTAGTTATTTATAAGCAATTTTAACAGAATGGAGACCTAAGAACAGCGAGTATGTTCCCTTTCAAATACACCCCATTCACTAGTGACAGATTGTTGTCCTGGCAACAATTCAGCTGCAATAGGTTTGACAAAAGAAAAATGTCCAGAAAGGCCTGCTCAATTTTTTTTTCTTTGGTTTTTCTTTGGTTTCTCACCCTCTTTATCAATTATAAGGACAGAGCTGCACTTTAGCAACAGCAGGCTTTTATGTGCATATACACTCTTGGAAATAAAGGTACCAAACTGTACTTTTCTTTGTCACTGTAGTGCTACCATTAAAGGTCTTGTAAACATTTTGTACTTTATGTTTTAACGAGGACCGCATGGTGTTCCTTCAATTAGCTTTTGGAGTACAATTTAAAGATATAATTATGTTCTTTATATGTAAAGGTGAAAGATTCACCCTTAATGGCAGCAGCTCAGCAACAAGGAAAAGTAGAGTTAGGTATCTTTAATTCTGAGAGGGCGGAGACTTACTGCCAAAGGATTTCACATGAATCCACATTAGAACACCTTTACTGTCACTGTACAAGTTTGCATTGGAATGTCATATGCCAATGTTTGCAGAATAGTAGCTGGGTACCTTCAGCGTCTGATGGGACAAAAGAGACTGACACTTCTCTTATGACTTCCACTCTGTGCCATGAATCACTTCATCCTCGAAATGTGCTCTCTAGTCCTCCATTTGCCAAATGTTACCAAATAAACCTAGGCCCCAAAAGAGTCTATACTCCAAGGCCTACCTGCTGGTATAAATCATTAAAGTACATTCTCCTCTGAGATAATATGCTGCCTCGCATCAATCTTACAGCATAAACCACTGGGAGTTAATATTCCTGCTACTTTAACTTTGCCTCAGTTTTTGCTTTGTAAACAAAAATATTTCAGCTCTTCAAATGTACATAACGCAGAACCATACAGCAGGTGTACTATTTCGAACATTTCAAACATTTGGGGGAAAACAGTAAGTTAGTAAATAACTGCCATACTGCAAATATCTAGATATTGTCATTAATTAAAACAAGTAACATTTTCTGCAATAGGCTTGACTAAAAAAAAAAATCTTGCAATTGTTTGGACACTTCCAGCTCTGAGTAAAGTCTCCGAACTTAATTAAGATGCCTTAATTGACTCATTAGGCCTCGTCAGACAGGTCAAGAATTGTCATTAGGAATAAAAATCCCAGAGTGTAATGAATACTCTGACTCTTCAAACCTTAATATCCGTGGGCTTGGAGGATTGTAGAACAGCCCACGCTGGCCACAATTACAATTTCTATCACTACTATCTTTCATCAATAATAAAGGAACTGCACATAAATAGTTTCAGAAAAATGTTTGTAAAGTTTCTATGAAGTCTACAAAATTTCTACAAAATACTCTGTACAAACTTATTATTAGATTTCTGACTGTTAATATACACAGTGTCTGGAAAAAAGGGAACTTTTATAATCCTTATAAATCTTGACTCCCTGAAGACTTAAATAAAAATCTACATAGTTATACTACAATTACTCATACTTACAGGAATCAGTAAAAAAAAAAAAAACCAGAAGAACTCACCCTTGGGACAAAGAGCATTAATGATGTCAGCATGCCATCAGGAGCAAAATGGCGTTCGGAGAAGAGGATAGGGTTATCATTCAAATTTCTCAGACAAAATAAGAAATAGGGCGGCACGGTGGCGCAGTGGATAGCGCTGTCGCCTCACAGCAAGAAGGACCCGGGTTCGATCCCCGGGTGG
>JAOTRJ010000010.1:11180357-11192591 GCA_028564905.1 Leptodoras praelongus
GTGTCCACTCACTATCCACTCTATTAGACACACCTACCTAGTTGCTCCACCTTGTAGATGTAAAGTCAGAGACAGTAACTCATCTGTTTGTGTTAGTCATCCTCTAGTTCACCATCATTGGTCACAGGATGCTACCCACAGGACACTGTTATTTTGGATATTTTTTGTTGGTGGACTATTCTCAGTCCAGCAGTGACACTGAGAGGTCACTGAGAACTTCAGCAGCACTGCAGTGCCTGATCCAACCGTACCAACACAACACCAGGCCAGAATTGAAAATGGCAGAATAACCTTCCAGATGCTGCTATAGACATCACATCCTCAATCCATCACTTAGCTATAAGGAGCTTCCATGCTGCAAACTCTCAGTTTCGAAACCAGCTGCCACCTCGTGCACTAATACTAAAATAATGTCATTTGATAGACAAATTTATTATCTGTTGCACCAATTTATTTACTCATTAACAGTGCAACCTGAAAAAGCACTGATGCAGAATATTTAATTTGTAGTTAATTGAAATATGGTTTAGCATTTACTGCTGCTCAGATATAACAGCCTAAAATAGTGACATCCTCAAACAGGTCTTTGTTTAAAGTTTAGAAAAGCCTTTATACTGGACAAGTAGTAGAACTTAGTAGTTAAACAACCTTTAGCTACACTATGTGGCCAAAGTTTTCTGGAAACCTGACCATCTCACACACGTGGTTCTTTATGAAACTGTTACAACAAACTTGGACGCTCATAATTGCACAGGTCTTTGTTTTCTGTAGCATTAAATTTCCCCTTTCCCTGGAACGAAGGGATGAAATATCTAGCATGACAATGTACCTGTGCAAAAAGCAAGGTCATGAAGACATGCTTTGCCCAAGTTAGTGTGGAAGAGGTCAAGTGGCCTGCAAAGAGCCCTGGCCTCAACTGCACTGAACACTTTTGGGATGAACTGGAAAGCTGAGTGCAGCCCAAGCCTCCTCACCTGACATCAGCGCCTGACCTCACTAATGCTCTAGTACCTGAATGAGCACAAATCCAGACAAAAGTCAATCTGTCAATAGTCAAAAGCCTTCCCAGAAAAGTGAAGAGCAACAAAGGGGGACTATATCTGGAATAAGATGTATAAAAAGCACATATAGGTGTGCTGGTCTGATATCCACAAACTTCTGGTCATAGAATGTACATTTACACAGTTCTGTAAAATAAGGTTGCATTATCCAGGGGCAGGGGTGGCTCAGTGGTTAAGGTGTTAGGTTACTGAATAGAAGGTTGGGGGTTCAAACCCCACCACCACCAAGCTGCCACTGTTGGGCTCCTGAGCAAGGCCCTTAACCCTCAACTGCTCAGTTGTATAAAAAATGAGATAAATGTAAGTCACTCTGGATAAGGGTGTCTGCCAAATGCTGTAAATGTAAATGTATCCAGTGGCCTCAGTATTTTAAGGCTATAACTGAAGCTGCCTAGCATATATACTCTGACGTACCAGAAAAACGTTGCACAGTCCTCAAGCTGATGTTTGTTGAGGCCCCCGCATTGAAGTCCGATGTTACTTGAGGCAGTGTTGCACGCCTATCATGAGAAACGATTCTTACCAGTCGACGCTGGTCACGTTCACCCAGAGTCTTTTTACAGCCACGGTGCTGTCATAAGCTCAAGGTTTTGGAATTCTTGTAGAGACGGTACACCCATGAAATGCCGATATGTGAAAACCCTTTGCTTCTAACTCCGAAACACTATGACCCATCTAACAAGCTCCAACTATTAGAATGCATTAGAAAACACAAGATCGTGATAACTTACCACAGCTCTAGAAGCTTCAGCGGAATTAGGGGTATGTATTTTGCATAGGCTTCAGTACCAGTTTTTCTGGTTCTTCAGTGTATACAAAGTGACTACATGGTTAAGAAAAGTACTAATAGTTGCTGTGGTATCACTGGCTTTGATTAGGAAGAGATTACTCTAAAGTAATCCCTACTGGTGTGATCATTTTTTCAGTGATTGATTACACAGCCAGCAGTATAACTTTGTTTTGTATAACAAGTTTTGTCTGATGCAAGAGAATAACTGACACACAATGTAGTCCTGAAACAAGTAGTACATATTTCTACTACTTTAATTACACAGGCAATGTCTAGATTTCCAAATACATGGGTCATGCAGAATTGTGTATGTAAGTCATTTGGTTTTTGTGCATTTCGAAGCAACACTCTAGCCTCAGGCTTAATGTTGCTTGAAATGATTCAAATGAAAACGCATCCCTAATTGACTAGTCACTAGGACATGGTGTAATTAGCTGCAATAGGTTGGAACAAACCAAGCAATTTGGCCGTGATTATGTGCTGCTAAGTAATTGAGTGATTGCAGTTTAAGGTGCACTCACTAAATCTGCCTTGAGTGTTCCCTCTAGTTAGACGCAGTGGCTCTCATCTCTGAGTTGGTGCTGAGAGGTTTCTGCAGCTTCAGTGTGTGTCACAAGCCAGCTTTTCCCTTCAGTGCATTGAACATCCAAAAACAGCCAAGAGACCTTCATTAGGGAGGACCCAAGTTGGAGAGCATGAATTATGCAGAGCTCAAAACACTGGCCAGCATCTGAACATCCACCCGTATGTTTGATCTTCTCAAATTTACTGCACACGTTTGCAGTCATTTGGTGGCACTGAACTAAGAAACTTTTTAATGTGGAGGAGGGTGTCTAGAGAAGAAGTCACTGCCACTTGATGGGTACAGCATAAATATGGGAAGTGTTTGAAGAAGCACCCAAATGACTAATATCAACCCCAACCCCTTACAACTAGTTTATCAGCTAATGAGAAGCCAGCCCAGGTCATTGGCATCATAAATATTTTGCTAAATATATTCCAAAGCCTGTTGGCAGGCATCTTGAGATTTCTGCTTACCTTCTTTCCAATACTAGGAAAAGTAGGAAAGAGCTAAAAATCAGGATGGTTCATACGATGCCTCGAGCTCAGGCCTAAATAAATACAATCACCCTATTTAGAACTTGAATTAAAAACGCAATTTCATTCAGCTTAAAAGAGTTCGAATCATAATCATAATCATAATCATCATCATATAAGCCATTGTTTGAAGGTAAATCCAGAATGGAAATAACAGAAGAAAAGTTCACTGTGTCCTAGGAGTCTATGTGATCCTGGAGTATAGCACACAATACAGATAAATAAGTCAGCCAGTCTGGGTCCAGTATCCTCAGAGGAGCTGAGCCGTGTGCTGTCAGCTCAGGTCTGTCCTAGATGAGGAAGGATTTTTTTTTTTGAAAGAGAGAGATCGTTCCTGTGTCATACCAATGCGTGTCTGAGAGAGGACCGCTTCCTTCAGCACTGACAGTTGTTGATCAGCATCTCCTGCTTTTACTCGCTGAACACTCGACCAAAGACCGGAAATGCATTTGGCCACACTGGTCAAGCTCACATCCCCTGCTACAGACTGCCACTTTGAAGTACTTCCTATTAAATAAACACGGAAGATGCTCCATTGTTGTCGATTGTAAGACAACAGGCATTTCAGGCAGACTGACAGAAATGAGCTAATCTGGGTTACGAAAACATCCTCTTTGGCACAGACTTGCTCAGAGTAAAGAGACTTCTTCAAGTGTAGCACAGTTGTGTATATTTCTGCAACCAATTGACCAGATAATGGGGGTGAGGGGTTGGGTGGGGTATATAAGTAACTGAACACGTTAGTGTTGGTTTGCTGCCACACATTACAGATTCTCTATTCAGAAAAGTACATTAATTTAAGTTGTCTGGTCATTTTAGTCACATCCTAATAGACATCTTTAAGCTTATAGCTATATTTTTCCGATTAGAGATTTTCCAGGCAACTTGTGTTAGAAAAAAAAGTTTTTCACCACTCCTATTTGCTTTACTTTGCTGTTTTCACCCATGGGTTGAGAGGAAACATTTTTGGCAATTGCAGAGTGATGGATGCTCTAGAAAACTACTTGCTCTGGGTATTAATTTATCTGCTTGGTAGGTCATTAAAATGAAAAATGAAAGGTTATAAAAACAGATTTATAAAAACTTGCCATTATAATGCCGCATACAACCAGTATAAAGCCTGCTTCATATTCACTTGTCATCACATCAGAATCGTGGTGTTCAAATAAAAATATTGCATGTTATTCAAACATATGGATTATAACGAAATACAACCGGTCGGATGCTTATGAGGTTACAATGCCTGCTATATTTTATTTTGTGTGTCACATACCAGTTCATTACATTTATGGCATTTGGCAGACACCCTTATCTAGAGTGACTTACATTTATGTCATCTATACAGCTGAGCAGATCAGGGTTAAGGGCCTTGCTCAAGGGCCCAACAGTGGCAGCTTGGTAGTGGTGGGGCTTGAACCCCCAACCTTCTATTCAGTAACCCAACACCTTAACCACTGAGCCACCCCTGCCCCTACCCCAGTTCATCCCTACTCATGAGCAGGCTTTCAGTCCATCTGCCTGGTCAGTCTACTAACCACTGACCTCACCTATACCTTAAACTCACCTGTCAGCCACTGCACACAAATCCTGACTGATAATTTATGCATTCTTGCTTTGTGGCTCCTGCTATATGACTGAGTTGTTATTTTCAGAAGTTTAGCTGCAGTTGATCAGTTTCATAAGTTTGCTATCTCTTGCCACCCACACTTGAAATGAATACCTGTGTCTGCACCTAGGACCAGTTCTGGGCTTGTTTAGGGGCTCATGATTGCAACTGTGGAAATCACAGAAAAACACATTTAAAAGATTTTTAGCCATGCAGGATGGAACAAGACACCATATTCCTTTGCACTGAAAAGATGAGCTAATTAAAGCAACTTTGTTCCCATCCTAAGAAAGTGTGTTTTTTTTATATTTGTTGGCCAATAATGATACATAATTCCTTTCCTTTTTCTTCTTTTAAGTTCATTCTTTTTCAACGATGAATATATGTAATACTGAAGACAGCTTTGGGTTTTGCTCAGAGTTTTTATGGACATGACAAGTTGAACCTATCATTTCAAACCTGTTACTTACCGTGCAGGACTGCGAGTAGATCTACTTCTTCCACACCTCATGTGGACCTCATCATGGTTCAGCTGAAGCACACCCCAGACCACCATGTTCAACAGGACCAGACTGGATCTCTGGACAACTCCCAGGCACAAAAACAGCTTTCACACTTCACCAAATCTACCGAATCCTCAGGGCAAATGACCGCCAGTCTGGAAAAAACCTCAAGTGTGAAAATGACCTAAATCTCTGACCTATTGCATTTCAGGCTGCTAATATACTGTTTAACTTTTCACATTATAGCAGTGTGGAGGACATCGTCACAGACTGAGGGCCTCAGTTCACATCCTGTCTGGAGAGACTTCTTAAAAAGGGGTTACTGTAAGCCTCAACTCTTGCTACCACCCACAGGCCAGTGGTCAAGTACAGCTGCAAACTAGGATCTCTGGAGCCTTCTAAGGACTCACTGCTACAACCGCTAAGATCAGTGGGCTCACTTCCTACCCTGCTCTGAGTATGGTCGAAATGATGTTTTTTCCACATCCTGCAATATCAGCTGCTGTTGTTCCTGTGAAAATCCATACAGACAGTAGGTCTTATAGTGAACCAATGATTCAGTGTGAGGCTGAAAGGGTCAGAGGCCTCCAGAAAGAAGTCACAGAAGTAACAGAAACAGCAGGCAGCTCAATGGGTATAGATCTTCATTCAAGACTAAAACCATTATGGAGCATGTTGTAAGTCCTTCTCCAAACAAGGCCAGTCCTTATGTTTATCACAGCCAGTTCTCATTAACCTGAGAATATTTAACCCCATTTTGTTTGCCTTTCTTTATGAAGTATTACTTAAGACCCAGTACCTGCCTCTTTTCATGTTTCCATGTGTGACCAATACTACACACACCACTATTTCAAATAACCTGTCTGCTTAAAAGATTGTTTAAACAGTCAGTACAGCGGGTACACCTATAAAGTGCCGTCATTAATCATGCAATTTCATCATTAAAGGAAAATGTGCTATATTTGCTCATTTATAGGCTGCGCCGTATCATGTATCTTTGTCAGAGAAGAATGTTTTTGTGATGCCAAAACTAATAAGATAAAGTGAAAATTTAAGGTTTGGTGATTTAGGAGTTTGTTGAATTAAACCCTTCACACAATCTGTAGTACTGTTTCCACTTCAAGTAAATCGTGAATGAGAAAAAAGACAAAACAGACAGAAAGACAGAAGGTCTGTAGCTGATTATACATGTTGCATTTGCATCTAAAATCTCATGATAGGCTCAAGACTATAATCATTTTTCCAAACATTCGTAATGCCTGGAATTGGGATACTTTTCTATTTGTCAGACTACCTGCTAATTTTTTTTTTATTAGGTTACATCAAACCTTGCTTCGGTCACAGAAATCATGTCCTTTTGCCAAACTGAGAACAAGCTGAGAAAAGGAGAAAACCTATAATGGACAGAGATGTCAAGTTGAGCTCTCTTGAAGGGCAGACTAGCCTACTTGTAGTATGTGCAGTCATCCCCTTAAGTCATTTAGCTTTAATTTCCACATCTGATAGCACAAAGAATAGTCCCAGTAACAGGGATAAGCTTAACATTGGCCAGAGCTAAAAATAATAAGGTTTTGATGTTAAGAGACCAAGGTTTGTTCTCCCAAGTCATTAGTTGAGATTCCCATTACTGCCACCTCTATTCCCTAAAACGTACCGCTGCTGCCGGAGCGCTGGGGCACTGGTGTTCCTCTATCTTCAAAGTCACTCTCAAGAGTTAGGAGGCTCGACCGAAATTGTGGGTTCTGTGAGAAGCAATTATGTTGTAGACTGAACATCGAGGCATAAGACATTCTGGAAAAGAGCAAAAATGTTCTAACGTAGTTGTTCTTTATAAATTGACAGTTAATGACATCAGGGCTTAATGTCTTTTTCATTCAATCTGGCAAAATACAAAAGGAAAAACAGGTAATTGTGATAGTAAGTCCTTAAAAGATCTGCGTAAAGCAGTGTCTTAATACAAAATGTGCTGGTCGAACCGTTCTGAGGTGTAACACAATGCCAGTATCTGTAAATATATTTGTATGTGTTCCAAATATTCCTATCTGTACCTCTTTTGGTATTTTTTGAAACCCAAAATGGGTGTGGCCTAAACAAGAAGGATTTTCTTTTAAATGAAATAGAGAAACAATGGAAAACAATGGGAAAGACCCAGAGGTAGAAATGGCAGCAGTGTCTAGTAGCCTAATTAAAACCTCCCACTGATCAGTCCAAACGCACATCACTAGTCTCAAATAGATGTCCCGCTAACCTTTCTGGCAAATATGTTCTGTATTTATTTCCATTTAGAAATCTGTCTTTGATTAATGTATTCATATTTGGTTACATCCCTCGAGTATACATAAGTGTTTACCAAGAATATAAAGGCAAAACTTTATGCACAAGAGCAAAGCAAATTTTACCTCTGAACGTGGTTAATAATATGCTTTCCCTCACCTATATTACCTGCACATTCAGAAATGCCTTTTTGTTTGCCTCCTCCTTAGTTTGCAATGCATAACATAAACTTCATAAACAAGTCTTCTAACCCCACTATTGACGGGGATAAAGATAAAAAGTTTGCAGCTATAAAAGTGATGGTTTTGACAGCAGCATTTCATCATGTGTTAGAGCAGCTCCCAGAAACACAGTGTTACCCAGTGGAGCCCAGAGGGGGCTTCTCTATCTCCATGATAAACTCATCCTGCATGATTTATTAACTAGCAAACCACGCTGCTCTGCGCAGCCTGTGCATGGGGTAAAAAAGCCTCTGGTTCCTCTGAAACTTTACAGGTAGGACTGACATTTTCCAACTTTGTCAAACTCATTAATGAACTTCACACAGGATCCTTAGATAGCAGTCGAATAGTGAAATCTGGATCTGAAGTTTTAAACACATGTTTGCACAGTAAGCGGCAGAGGAGTGCAGCAAAACCTGACGCGCGTAGTAACGGAACAGAATGATCGTTTCCCTGTGTGGCTAAACTTCGCATAGGATCTCATTCATCATATTAGAGTGCACAAACACTCGGACACTCGCACATACTCTTTGAGCCTTTCGGTGTGTATTCATATTAATCACTATTCTTTGATCAATGTAACCCCTTTTTCTCCAGAGTGTGCTCTAGCCAAAGTGACCTTGGAGTGGCTGTTCTGAGAACAGCAAAGCTGTCATATTACATCAGCTCTGCTCTGCTCGCTGCTGCTCCTCAGAGTCCAGACCTGGCACCTGACTGCACAGAACAACACTGGCATCGCTTTATTCCTCCAACATCCATCTGCTGCGATTCTAATCAGAGCTTTGCTTCTTATTTTAGCAGTCCGTATGTACTGTATGTGAGCGCACTTTCCCTTACAAATTTTCCCTCTACTGACTCATGTACGAACCTCTCTGTTTATTTCTTCAAAGTTTGCACTGGTCTAGGACATTCTATTCTAAGTGTGAAACTGGGTGACGTAGTGGGTAGTGCTCTCACCTCACAGCAAGAAGCACCGGGGTTCTATTCCCGGACTGGACAAACTTACAAAAATGACAAACTCTATTGCCTACAGGTGTGAGTATGTGCAAATATGTCTGTCTGCATGGACTGGTGATCTGCCTTCAGCCCATTGAACTCTGGGACTGGCTCTAGCACCCCCTGTGACACATTAGTTGGATAAGTGCTTAGAAAATGAATGAATGAATGTGTGAAAGTAAACGTGAAGAAAGTAAAGTGTGAATGGTCTATTTTTTTACCTCCAACTCCAGATGTACTTCTAGTGTCATACACAAAAGGGGCAGTGTAACTGAGTGGATAAGATGTTGGACTACTGACCAGAAGGTTGTGAGTTCCAATCTCACCATAGCCAAACTGCCACTGCTGGGCCCCTGAGCAAGGCCCTTAACCCTCAACTGCTCAGTTGTGTACACGAGATAAATGTAAGTCGCTCTGGATAAGGGCGTCTGCCAAATGCCATAAATGTAATGTAAATGTAGTATCACCTTGACATGCTGTAATGACCAATCTCTTGTTGATCTATCCACCTCAACAAGATGCTTCAAAATGATACGAACTATCAATGGAAAATGTAGGACCATAATAAACTGCAAGATCTGGCCTATACACAAAAAAAATCTCCACATCAGCAAGAAAAAACATGCTGAGTAGGAAATTGGTGTTTTGGTATTTGCTTCAGTTATATAACAGACATTTAATGGGTTACCAAACAAAATGTTATACAAAATGAAAATGTCTAAATAGAAACCTCAAAAAACATATACCACACTATCATGTATATTATTAATTTGAAAATAATGACACCTTTTCCAGCCGGGTGCTGAAGCATTACTCATCCATCCTCCATGACTAAAGGAGGTAAAACACCAGCATTGTTACTGCACGCTGACAGCTTCCACCGCCCGCACGTCCATGTTGTTGCTTTTTTAACCGTCTTGTTGGCTGTGATGGTGTGATCGACCACCCGGCCAAGTGAAGAGAGACAGGCCTGCCAAAGATCTGTCTGGCACCAGCACTGTTTCTCTCCTGCTGAATGTGTCTCCACTGTGGAGGAGTAGAGACCTCGGGCCATTACTGTACCTTCAGCGTGACTTTCGCCTAATCTCAGCCTTTCAGGTGCGAATGACTTTGATTTAAGCAGTCACAGTACCAAGGAGAAGCGCTCCGGCATGTGCAGGGAACTTTATGCACTGTAGATCTAATTGGTAACATTGGTAACATTTTGTGCTGTTTCCTATATTAAGTGTTCAATGAGTCGATAAGTGTGTGTGATAAATGATGAGACGTTACGTAAACGTGGCAGTAATTAATAGAAAGACAGCAGTGGAGGATTGGGGGGGTGGGGGTGGTGGTGTTCATAAGCAGTTCTTCTTCTCACACTTATTCATATGCAGAAGTTTTTTTCTTCCCTAGCACAATATGCGGAAAAATGAGGAATTGCTGTGTAGTGGAGGATGAAAATAAAGCCCTCGGAGGAATAATAAACTTTCTTGTGGCTGGGCCGTGCATGACCCTTTCCTCTTTTGCGTTCCTCTTGCATCTCTCTTCTAGGTCTCTCACTTCCCTCTCTCCCTCTCTCCATCCCCCTGCTCCATCTCTACTACCCCGTCCCTTAGCTGCACTCAGAGGAGTAATGGAGTGAGCACTTGCCGGCAGTTAAAGAAGACAAAAAAACACAGCGCTTCACAATTGTTCTCGGCAGCAAGATTACTCCTGGGGGACTGAGCTGGGTAACCTCGCAACGCTTCGGTTCAGATTTAAAGAAGTGCAGATTAATAAATCATAAATCCCCAAGTTAATACGACAACCCATGACTCCTCCGTCACCTTTTTTGTGTTGGATCTCACCCCCATCGGTCCCATGGGGCTGGGTACAGCATTTAAAAGCTCTATGCATGGACGAGGAGGAAAACAGACAGGTGGCGCAAACCTCGGAGGACCTCAGGCTGAGCTCCGCTCCCAGTCACTCTCATCCTATCAAACAAGAACACAGAGATTGCAGCTCCCGCTTTCACTCTGCATCTCTCCCTCATCATGTTCAGCCACCTCTGGAAGCTCAGTCCCAGGTGTTCATTGACTTGCATGAGTTAAGTCCTCACAGATTTGCCTGCATTCTGTTGCAACAAAAATCTGATGGGCATCTATCGATCCCTACGTTTCTTATTCTCAGTTGCAGGAACTACATTAGTGGCATGCAATACTTGTTTCAGTGGCATGCAAAAAAAAACGTTTCACAGACATGATCAATTCATTGGCATGTACGTTTTAGGTCAGGTTTCAGCGTGTGCAAAGATGGACAGCGGAATGAGGTGCAGGGTGAGCGTGAGGTGCTGTCGTTTTCAAGGACGCCCTGCATCCCTCGGTACTTGTTGAAAAGAAGGAATATTATTAACCCCAGTGGCACATGCCTTCCATTTCTTCATGATCCAGAAGCAAAAAAAAAAGGCAAGCCATTACATTACTCTGTTTCTCTGAATGGAGAAAGCTAATTTGACTTGGGAGAAGGTGCTCTGTGTAAGGTCACAATAATGCCACAACAACCACGGAAATGGGCCATCGTAAAAATAACTGGGCAGCGAGAACAAAACTTTTAGAAACGCGAAGTGTTCTTTTTTTCTAGGACAGAGAACACCGGCGTGACTCGACAGTGCGGGCCTTGCTGTGTATAAGAAAAGCAACTGATTATACTGTACATAATGGAAAACTGAATAGCTGAACAAAAAATATCTTATACCTCCTCTTTAAAGAGGTGACTTTGAAACAACCACCAAGTACTGGATGAAATTCTGACAAGTTACTCTGTACCGAGGCAAACACGCATGACACCTGTTATTACAAGTGATTTATACAGAGATATTTTTATTCCATTATGCAGAGGGCACGGTGAAACTTAGGCCACAGAAGAGCATGCCTTTCCTCTTGTCTTTGCAGTTTAGGACATGGAAGTGTGACACCCCCTCTGTATGGTATGCTGACACTAGACTCAAGTGCTCGACTATAATTAACCCTGGACTACCTCCAGCGCAGGTACAGGGAGAAAGAGCAGAGTGCCAACCTGTCTGCCAGACGGTATCCATTCCCCACTAGTGCGTTCGGCATGGGAGTCGCTTTGACACTCTGCGCTTTCCTCAACCCCATGGAGTCAGCACACAGCTCCATTCCAGCAAACCCCATCTGCACCATCCATTATTAGATCCGCACTATCGTGGCTCTCGGGCTTCAATCTCTGACATCCCTTTGTGTTCAATGAAAAGCATGTCGTATGTAGCATCCATAGATGTAGAAGATTTATTTATTTAATTCGCTAAATTAAAACAGCAAGCATGCCATACAATAGCATTAAGTGTTCAAGAGCATCTCTCACTAACAGAAACAAAAATAAAAGGACCAGGAATAAGATATAATCCCAGTCCATACAATCCATAAATCTCATTTATTTATTATTTATATATTTAGCATCATGTTTTACATAGAGTAGCTACATTCATGACAGGAGAGGTCACACAGGTTAATTTTTACACTCGTCAATGGGAGAATTTAGTGTTTCCACTTCACCTAGTGTTTGGGCAGTGGGTCGGCATCCAGTCTCCACGGGGGGGTTGTGTTTGGTGTTCCAGGCTGGGGATCAAACCCTGGACCTTGCTGTGAGATGGTGTCATCCCCATACATATAAAGCACAGGTTATGGGGTCAAAATGTACAGGG
>JAOTRJ010000010.1:11233679-11248522 GCA_028564905.1 Leptodoras praelongus
TGTAAATAGTCATGAAAATAAAGAAAACGCATTGAATGAGAAGGTGTGTCCAAACTTTTGGCCTGTACTGTATATAAACCTGATAAGTAACTGAACAGGGATCTTCATTGCGCATTGTTTTGATAACTGACTTGCAAAATATATGTCATGCGCGTACCATACGTCACTTTTTAAAAAGTTATTTATTTTGTTTCAATTGTAAAACTGTGATTGTGAACGTTAAGCAAACCAAGAATAAAGTGTGTCATTTTCTTGGTTGGTTCAGACCAGAGGAACTGAGCTGCAAGTATAAAGACACCCTAAGTGATATTTTTTTGAGTAAAAATCTACTAATACTAAATCTTCTAATTACTGTTCTCACCTTGTTTGTTTACAAAAATTTCTGTCTGCCCTCTGAAGTATTAAGGGATATGAAGCAGGGCGCTGCTTACTGCCTACACACTGATTCCTGACAAACCCATCAGGTAGTACCATACGCTCTCTGAAGCTGGGCGGCCTGCTAATTTAGCCTTTAGCTCCATGGAAGGGTAAATCACAACACCCAGGAAGACAAATGTCAGAACACATGTTGCTCTGAGCAGAAGATTCCTTTAATTGGGTGTACAGGGACCGTGTCTAATACCCAGCACCCCACCCTCGTCTTTTCTCTTCTTCTTCTTATTTTTCTTCATCTTCATCTTTTTGTTCTTCTTCTTCTCTTCCTCTTCTTTCACTTCCTCTTTCTCCATATTAACAATAGGCAGGGAGATGAAAAAGACAGCATTGTGTCCCATTCCCTGCTCTGTGCCATTATAGAACAGACACAGTAGGGGTAACAAGATATGATGCCAAGCTTAAAGGAGAGAACTTTATATAACTTGCTCTTGAGATCACTAAGTGTTTCATGTTTCTTTTTTCACCTATTCTTTTCTTTATCCTCCTGTCTGATTGACACAAACTTCCTGTGCGCTATGATAAACATTATTTATTATGGCGGCTCAGAGCGATTTTTCCACTCCTAGCTTCTGGATATATTTGTCTGAGATTTGGAGGATGTGCATAAAAGAGAGACAGAGGATAGAAAACCTTTCCAAATATCTGTGTACTAGCAACTCAACTGTGTTTGTGATCCCCCTGCTTTCCATCCCAATGCCACTCATTTTTTTGCATTGTTTTTGTCTGTGGAGTACAAAATGATCACATAGGAGCAATAATGAAAAGCAAGAAATGCTAGTGAAGTCTGTAGATGGATTGCATTAGGAACGTCCTGTTACACCTCGGCATACAGACTGTGGTTCAAATTTCTATTTTATTTTCCCAGAAAAAAATGGACATTTCTCAAGGGAGGAGTAGATCTACTGTAGGTGGCAAAATGACAAAATATGCCAAAAGAAGTTCAGGCTAGCAGAGCACATTATGAATACATTCAGTAAATATTCAACAGGTTGTAAGGAGGTTAGATTGTAACATTCATTTTCTTCCAACCTCCCCAATAAAATATAAACAGCTTTATGGGACTGTAGAGAAAAATACTCTATCACTTAAGTTGTGTCAAAACATTTTTCATCTAACAAAATGGATGTTCATTATGGTCACTTGAAATTGTTAGCCTGGATGCTTGTATGTGAAGCATGCAAGCTAAAACAACTTTCATGAAGACACACTTTTATTTCTTCATTTCAGCTCAGAAGAATTTCGATCAGCACCTGAATTATGGCGGCATTCCCAATCGCATAAGCATGGATCCATAACCTTGAATAATAGCCAATACTGATACCAATCGTGTATTGCTTTGCATTGCTTTGCTTACAAACTAAGGTTTTTAATGAAGTGCTTCACAGTTAAATTATTTCACACCAAAAAAGACTTTACATTGTAAATTCTAATATACAGTATAATATAATATAATAATATAATATAATAATAATAATATAATAATAACTATACAACAGCATCATCCGAGTAATTCGATTGGCATTGAGAGGCATTCCGTGACTGACCGATTGACCATTAATTATGCCACATTATCGACTGTTATCTCTCTTAGATCGTTACAGACTTTGCACTGCAAAGGCGAACATATTTCCATTGAGCTAAAATTTCATTTATTACATTTATTTATTATTCATTTATTTCTGTGGTACCATGTAGAGCTACACAAACTAGCAAGATAGTGTGATAGCAAATATTTGTGCGTTGCTTGGCAACAATCAATTCCCAGTCCAGCTGCAGAAGTAGAATTGAAGCAGAATTGTAGAACTGATGTATAAAAGTGACGTCACGCTTGAGGTCATGTTGTGATACTTAATATCAGCATGGCTGTGATTACCTTTGGCACTCAGCCTGAGGTTTCGTGCCTAGAATCCAATCACAGCAGATATTAACTATGTCAGCATGACCCAGAGTGTAAACATCTTTACAGTAAATGTAATGTCATACACAGTATAAATAACATATAACAAGCTGTATGTTGCTCATTTGGCTGACACTTTTTGAAAAAAGTAGCTCAGCATTGAGGCAAATGATCTGAAGGTTAAGTGACTTGTTCAAGGACCCAACAGCAGCAAGTTATCTGTGTTGGGATTTGAACACATGACCTTCTACTTCATAAGTCAAAGCTGTAACATCTGAGCCACTGCAAGCAGCCTGATGAGACTGCAATGATTTAATGCAATGGTTTAGTACATTTTAAATAAGTGATTGAAGTGGTCATGGCTTTGTGTTACAGAATAGATGGTTATGTGTTCAAAGCCTGGCACCACCAAACTTCTACAGTTGGATCCTTTAACCTTCTGCTCAATTATACCCTGCATCAATTACAGGATACATTGTTTTAAATACCAAATGAAAAAATGTCGATTATATCATTTTATTCTATGGAATATAACGCAATACTGTAAAGATGTTTTCAGTTGTTTGTTGCATTTTTTTTGCAGTACTTTATTGGAAACCCTGTTGCCAGTAAATTACTGTTATATTTACCATCAATTTTACACAGTGACAAATTTCCAAAAACAAATTTCTTTTCCACATCCAAGTCCAATCTTTGCCATCTGTTACAGCATCCGATGTCCGTTTTTCTCTCATATTCAATCTGGCATTTTTTGCTGGTATCAGCTGGTACCGATACTGAGTATTGGATCTATGCCATTGCAAATAAGCATCAGTCTTTCCAGCCAGTGTAGCACAAAAATCTCTAAACTTTAAACTTTCAATAAGTTTCCAGATACAGTAGTTTTGGGCATATAGTGATTAATTACACTAGACTAACTGTATATGAGAAGGTTGTGTGTATAATATGTAATTATATCTATGTTTCAAAAAAAAGCGCAATAACTTAGGACAATGGAGACTATTAATACAAAAATAAAGTGCTTCTCCCCTGATGCATCTCATGTAAGCAATTCTTTACAGTAGCTCACCTAAACGTGTGCTCTCCATCCCCATCTGGTTTTATTTGCTCTTCAGTGGATGCAGTGCCATTCTGCCTAAACTAATGAGCAGATCTGAGCCTAGCCAAACAAAGAGGCCTTGGATAGACGCAGGCAGGGATTCAATAACCAAGCTCCACGGACTGGCCGCTGTCCAGCTCTCCGAAATTAATTCATGTTCCCTACAGTAATTGCATAAGTGTGTTCAGTCCATGGATGTGTGTGACGTGATGGCCATGGGGGTCCTATTGTGTATTTTAATAAATGTAATAACAATGTAATAATAATACTTTAGCTCAATATAGTGAACAAGCATATGGTGCTTTCAGTAATATATCACAGTGGAACTGTTGTGTGTCAGTGTGTTTCCAGTTGCCAGGAAGTTTAATACCACAAATGTAATATGTAGGGCAAACTTGGATCTTACAGACAAAGCAGATATGGTGCAAACTAACATAATTGAAAAAAAAGACAAGTTATTAAATAAGATTAAGAGTTTTGAAACAATTAGGAAAGTGGCTACTGTCCACAAAATGCAAAGGTCATTTAGAAGCTTAAACCGGATAAATAAACCGTCTTAACAAATAATACAAAACAATAAATTCAATGAATTTGTGCTACATTGTGAATACACTCTCAGAAGTATCTCAGCAAGTGAAAATATCTTGCATGGGGCAAATGTATGTTATATTTCTAAGATTTATAAGATCATTGTAAATTAAATGTAAGATGATTTAACCTGGTTTCGATGCTCTTTTACTCATTTCAGTTTTCTTATTCTGCTGCCAGATCATTTTTTGTTCTGTTCATATAAATAAAAGTTTATAATAATAAAATATAATAAATAATAATAAAAGTTGAAAATGACAAAGATATTTGCCACAAAAAAAGAAAAAAAAACACTTTAATTATCAAAACAGTAAAATGTCTAGAAATGTCATGTTCCTGGTTTATTGTATATTAGGAAATACTACTAATAAATTCAACTATATTTAAGATATAAGGTTTTTTAATGCACTCATTTTTGTCTTTTAAGTATTTTGTGTAAGTGCACTTTTTAAAAAATAGCTCCTGTTTCTAGAAATATGCAGGCTTTTAGCAATGATAACTAAAATGATCAAAACCAGCCATAAAGGACTTCTTAATTTTATATAATTGCATTTATTAAAAACCCACAACTAAACAAACTAACCACTCAGGAAAATGACACACTAAATATAGGCAACAGGTTTTGGGTATTTAAGGAAACCCTGGCGAAATATGAACACAAATGTTGAGCATATATGATTTATATTGTTATGAATTAACTATATCTGGAAATATACCTGTTAACATTATATGTGTTTAATACGTTAATGGCAATAGGTGTATGCTTATATGTATATGTATTAATGTCGCCATTAATATCCGACCCTCTGTCCGGAAGTATTACCCAGTTCTGTTATAAATCTTCTCTGAATAGCAAGGAAACCATGCTAGCAAAAGGTTATTCTTTCCACTATTTTCCACACATTCTTTCATCTCTAGTGTTCCATTTAGACCAAACATGAGGCTTTGTGCTTCTTTATTTTTCCCCTTCATCCTTGTCTCTCTCTGTCTCTGTCTCTCTTCCTTTCTCCCAGCCAGACCTCATGGTGAGCAGCGGGCACCTTTTATTGATCAACACAAACTTCCAAATAAATGAGCTGAGAATGAGAGCTATGCTCGAGGGAGCCAGGCCCTGCCCAGACTCCTCAGGACCCCATCAATTTTAATCAGCATCCTAATGAAGAGACTCCTCTTGGCTGGATGTCCATAACTCACAGCGTTGTGCAACTACCTCCACTGGCACCATGAAATCAGTCTTAACTCTACCCGTTTCCCCTTCAGTATGAACCTAATGCCCTGTCTGCTAAATAAACCATGCATTAGCTAATGGCAGGCAGCAATGATAACAGATAATGGTGTGCAAAATAGCATCCTGACAAGAGGTACAGGAAGCAAAGGAAGAAGTCCTTAATCTTGTCTTGAAAACTTTGGCAGATAAATAGATATTTTTTCATACTCTGGGATTTTAATCTATTTGCTAAGAACACAAAGTTAAATGAAACAGTGGTTGACTTTGGAGAATCTGAGCTCCTAAAGCACATTTCAGATATACAATGCATACATTAGATATTAGATTGTTCACATTGTGAACCCACTACTCTGAAATAAATACACAGACAAGGGCGATCGCTCTTAAAATGAGTCTACTGAAGACTTACGATCCATGGAAGAAGGTTGGCATTTATTGAATGTCTTTGCTCCCCCACCTCCTGCAACATGCACCCTTTTGATAAGCTTATGAGAAGTTCTTGGCACTCGAGAACTTTCTGAGCTGGTGAAGCAAGCTCTCATATTTTACTGCTCGTGACGTCCGAAATCTCTCTCTGGCATCTGGTCCTCTCACGGCAGGTAAGGAGAAAAATCCATCACCTTCCCCCAGGGTTTGCATAATCTTCTCATGGAGGTGAGATGCTGTGGTTTTGGCTATTTGTTGCACCGTCCTGGGACTTCTGCTGTCTCCTCTTATTCGATATCTGAGCTCAGCAGACTGGAGACACATATGGGCAGCTTATGGCACTCGCTAGCTTTAGAGGAGCCCTGCTGAGATACTCATATGAAGTAAAGCTAGGCCAGTCTGTCAGTCAGTGGCACTGTAACCTAAAGAATGCAAGAAATGGGATGATTTATACTTTGTTATCAAATAGCACGACAGTAGATCTAGTATACAGCATGAGATACTTACTATTTATTAATATTACTTAAACCTAGAATTGCAAACGGACAGTTGCTGTTGTGTAAATTGTGTATGCACTGTATTTTTCCTTCTTGTCAAACCGTGTGATAGTGTTGCAGCAATACTGTAGTCATTATTTTGATATGCCACAAATGGCTGAAAAAATGTGTGGAAATATAAAAAAAGTGAAGAGGAAGCTTTTTACAAAGTCTAACGGCAGGAATTAACATAAAATGTGTTATGCTGTACATAACACCTTCACAGTAGCCTTTGGATATTAGGTGTGAATGCTGCAGTTATATTAGTGATGGCCTTTGTATTAAGCAAAAATAGATTTTCTTGCTTGTTGTGATGGTAGCAATAAGGCCACTGTTGCAAAAGGCATTTATCAAATATTAAGATATTATAGAAACACTGAAGCCATAAAATCCGAGGTTCTTTTAGATTTGGACTACTTCTGTCAATTTAATCATTTTAATCAAGCTGAATTTGTCTTAAGCTGACACTGATGAGAGGCAATTTGCCATTCCATGAACCATCAAAACATGTTCCAGATCTGCATGTCCTTTGCATTTGAAAAAAAAAATTCCTGTTGTGGTCTGTTTTATCTGATAAAAACACACTTGTCTGTAGAACTCTTGGGATTTCCTCTCAACTGGAACATATTAAATTCAGCGATTAAAAAGCCACACAGGGACTAAGAAGTGTGTGTGTCTGTGCATGAGAGAGAGAGCGAGAGAGAGAGAGAGAGACAGAGAGAGAGACAGAGATACAGAGACAGAGAAGAACTGATTTGATGTGCAATTTGTGGCCCTGCACATGGGGCATTCTTTGTGAGGATGCTGGGTTTTGCTGTAGCCCTCAGGCAACATCTGCTAGTGTGCAAGTGTGTGTTTTTGTGTGAGAAAGAAACAGAAGGCTGGGAGGAAGGAGGGCAGTGTGTGGTCAAGTGGTCAGAAGAAGCTGGATGAACCCTAGTGTTACAGTCCACATACTAGCAGGGAATGCAACCCAACATACGTACCATTATGCAAATCCATCATGTAGCACAGTTTCTTTGAATAAGCAGGCATTTTTTCACACCGTCATGGCCTGCTGCTCTAGAACAGCCTTCCCTAACCATGGGGACTCTATCCTCAGGTCAGCATTGTAGCAGAGGTCTCAGGGCCCCTCTCAGTGCACAGCTGCTTGTGTGTGTGTGTGTGTATATATATGCATTGATAATTATGGAGAAATACTTAGTTGGTGTAACAGGCATAGATATCTCAACTCTGCTTTGGCTAAGGGCTTGTCTACAGCTGACACTTACACCTCAGGCACTTGGCCATTATGAGTGAGCATCTGCCAAACTCTATTTTCTCTACGCCTCTCCCTTTTCCATTTTCAGCTGGTTTGTGTCAAATGTTAAAGACCTGTAATACTATACAGCCTTACAGATTACTCGTATGAGTGTAAAAGGGTACATACTTATATGTGTGACAGCCTGGGAAAACCTTCTGAAATAATTGCTGATTAATTCACTGTGTCATTTAAATGTCATTTAAACATTTTGAACTGTTGTCAAACTATATTATTTGAGTCAAAACCCTAAAAATGTTCAGACCACAACAACAAAGTGTTACATAGAAAGATGTGTGTTATTACCTGTGATGTTTGTATGTCATGTCTACAAAAACTGAAGCAAGCGTGACATCCAAAGTCTCCAGAAGAAGTGTAGTGCAAAAACTTAGCAGGCAAATTAAAATGCATTGAAATGAACATTCTTCTTAAATAAAACAGCACATGTGCAGTATATTGATTTATTTATAGAAATATATACTCATTTGTCTTAGGTTATTACTTTAAAATTAAACCCCATTAATTAATACTTATTGATCACACAAAAATACCTGATGCAAAGGATTGGAAGTCACCTTGATGTAATACTGGCCATCAATCACTGCGGTCCTCTCAGGCTAGGCTGGCACTGCCATTAGCATCATTTTGGCATTGTGTTTAGAAAGAGAGGAGGGGCTGCTCAGCTACGGTGATGCTGAATAAGAGGACAGGATCTACAATCCATGGTTTTGAAGCCATTTTGTGTGTTCATTTTGTATGGCTAATTGACTGACACGTTTATTTCTATTACAATAGACTAATCTCTCTCCCTCTCTCTCTCAGAAATGAAAGTATGTGTGCAATTTATATTACATTTAATTTTGAATAATTGTGTCTTCATGGTCTAATGTGCAGTTGGTTCCCATTCTGCAGTTCATATTTCCAATAAAAGGGGTGCTTCCATTAAAAGAAAGAAAGTACACTGACTGCCTAAGTTCATTTTTCTGTGGAACTAACAATAGCTTAAGGCATGGGTGAACACAATTTCCTTTGGTGAATGTTTTCTGTTTGTTTATTTAGCTGTAAATATTTCAAAATATTTCAGTTATATTGATCAAATTGAACTTGTAATACTAGTGGAAAATACATGCTGCATTTTCATTCCAAGAAACCAAAGCCATGGAAATATTAATGATAAAAAATCTCACAAAGGTGTTTATGTTGTTTTTTTATTGATTTGTCCCACTGAGAGTAAGATAAATTAAAGACAAACCTGTATGACATTAGACACTGCTTGCTTCTCACACTTCTGATCCCAGCTAAAGGTCAGCGGCTCTCCACTTGCTCTCTAGACATCTTCCAAATGAAAGCATGAGAAAAGCAGTTGGTCAACACCTGGTCTCGGATCAGCATGGAACACACTTGGCCCCGCACTCCCTCTTGGGTCATGTCCGCTGTGGAACTCTCGCTGTTTCCAGAAGTTTGCATGCTGTTTCTAGACATATGGCTGAGCATGGTGTTGTGTAACCTCTCTGAGCCCTTACCATCTGCCTGTAGACCCAGGTGTGCCCACACTAGCAGCCTCTACCTGAACTGGTCTGTGCCACTAAAGCACTGTCATTCACCGTGGCCCTACTGCTACTGCTGCTGCTGATCTCAGATCTGCTCCTCACACCTCACATATACACATATATCCTGATGCTATAACGAATACATGGAGAATGTACAGTAGTTCAGAATGAGTACAATTCATACTAATAGAAATGTACAGTAAGTTGCTGAAATTTTATATGAAACATGAATTGGATCTTTTCTGCTAATACAAAATACAACATCCTGGATTATGATACATGTCCTGAAATAGGGTTAACAGTTTAAAAGATTCCAGATCACAATTAAGATTGAGATTCACAACTGAGATTCGGTTATTCAGATAAAATTATTTTCCAAATAATTTTAATTACCAATAATATTATTTGGTTCAAATTGTCACTTGAAATATCATGCTATAAATATTGCTATGAACCCATAATATGTTAGAACATTATAAATTCATTTGAAATGTCAACAGCAACAACAAAGATTTGAATAAAACAAGCATAAACGTTTCCTCTTTCTTAGATTATGTCTTCTTGTAAAAATCCACGATTATCGGAGAATTTAAAATACAGCAAATCTTTTTGGGTTTTTTTTCATGTAAAATAAATAAATCCACACCACCATGTCAAACAGGGCAATAGACGATTAATAATAATGGAGGTGCCAGTAAATAGTGAATAAATATTGAGGGTTGTTGCACTAACATGGTCTTCCTATTTATCTGCCAGGAGATGAGTACAAAGATGAGCACACATGAGGATTGTAAGGCGAGAGCAGACTGCTGTTTGATCACCCATCAGGTGTCAGCAGTGGCTCACAAACTCAGGAATGGGCTGCGGCTCTTGTTTGTGTCTGACACTCGCCTCTTCAAAGCTCCTCCACCACTCACCAATGCTCATTTAAATAGGAAACTTTCTTTTAGATATGCAGCTCCCACTGACACAGGACACTTTAATAAAGCAAAAAAAAAGAAAGAACAAAAAGAAAAAAAAAATACAAATTTAAAAAAAGAGCAGAAAAATAATGTCAGTGAACTTTATGTGGTGGTTTTGTGTGCGCTTTCTTATCGCGGTCTCTGTGCGTCTTTGTGAAGGTGATAAATGAAAGTGTCAAACTAAATCTGTCAAAGGAATCGAGTTGCTGTACACCTCCACATTAATTACAGTAGAATATTGTAAAGGCAGAGTATGGCATGGGAAAATGATTCAGATATGATTTAATTTGAACACTGAAGAGTTTTCTAAAGATATTACTTGCGTGTGTACGTGTATGTGTGTGTGTTACAGTGTAGACTGATTGATCGTTTGACTGAATTTTTTGTTCCCAATATAGAAGCTATATGCAACTGCAGTTCCTCACTGTCTTTGCCAGCAGCCTCCATCAACACACATGGATAACCTTAACTCTTCGAGTAAACTTTAACAAAAACAGAAGAGCACAAATCCGATCCCTACATATATTCAGAGCTGGTAAATGTTAGGCCGCCTGCTGCATCGTACTCCATATCACTTGGCCTGTTATGAAAAATAGTTTGCTATTTTGGAACCCCCTGGCAGCCATAGTGGATCACCACAGACCCCGAGCTCATTTATCTTTTGTCAGAGATGAAGCCAAACTAACGCCATCTCCCGAAGCGACTAAAGAATGAGGAGGGACGAAGGGAGGTAAAAATAAACCAGCGGCGCACAGGTAACTACACACAGAAGTCACTGCACAAGTAATGTGTGGCTTTTAAAAAGTGGAACTTTGTCGCTCCATTAGGACATTAAACACTTTTTGTTCCCAGGCAACCTGATTACAATTGTTTCTCACAAACTAAGTTTGGGCAAAAGCAATTATAGCCTCGGTAAGCCAGGTGTTCTAAACTAATGAATGACTGGCTTAAAAAAATTCCACTACCAACAACCCTTTACACTTTTCCCTGATGTTAATGAATAAGAACATAAATAAGCACAATGCTGATTTTCAAATATGCTAACAAAAATAAGCAAGAGCAGAGCAATAATATAGAGAATGTACAATTTAGTGCATCTTTAGTTTTCTCTCTATAGTTGTATAATATTTCTGTATCAGAATCAAACTGCTATAACATTTTAAACATATTGATGAATGTGAGAATGGAAGTTTAGGTTTATAAATGATTTTTTTCAATAAAATGTAATAACCCCCATTATCTTTCAATCAAGATGATTAGAGCATACAGAAGCACACCATTCACATGCTGTTTTTCATGTTAAAAATTAAACAAAGGCCAGAACAATAATGTACAGTATGTTTCATTTGCTCCATATTTTCTGTATGTTGATCCATAATTTAATTCAGATTGAATTTGCCCTATCATGTTTCACAGCTTGATGAATGTGAAGTCAAAGCACTGATTTATTTATTTTTTTCATATTGTGTAATTAAAGGAAAATTGCTGAAGTCTATCTACGTAACTAATGAGTAGCATGTATTTGCTCACTTACATATAATTTACATGCTCATTAAACTGGCATTACCATAAACTACAGGGACCCAGTGATGCCTTCAAGGCCCCGAATACACCTTGTGAGTGAGTGAGTGAGTGTTTAGTTAATAAACAAGGGATAAGCATCTGGGTTTCTCTTCCTTGCTCTCTCTCTCTCTCTCTCTCTCTCTCTCTGCCTGAGGCTATACAATTGCCCATCACTTCAAGGTCTTTGGCTCAGCGCATGATTGAACAAGCTCTCTGTGTGATAAGCACCAACCATTGAATAACACATCTCAGTGACAGGGTAATGATCCAGCACTTTTTTTCCTACAAATGATTGGTCTGGAGGTCCTTGGTTTGAGACATGATGCTCACATAGCACTGTTCACAATTTTTACCCACTAGATGGGACAGCAATTCTTGCTGCTGTGCTCAGTGTTGCATTCCACTGGCTCGCCATGACAAACTCCTCCTGGCTGGCTTCGTGTATCTGTCTCTGCAACTACACTTAACTCATAAATACATGCTCAAATGCCCACATCTCCCCTCCACACACCCCGAGGGGAGGTCCATCCGCACCTCCGTGGTATCATTTGGGGTAAATAAACACCCCAGCTCTGCATCCGGGGTTTGTTAGTCAGGGACTGCAGAGGGGTTATAAATAAATAAAAAGTGTGCTGGCTTGCAGTGATTGCCTCTCCATGACTGACATGACACACTGATGGCTCACATCAGAGCAGGAGATGAGCACCTGAATACATGTTTGGAGTCCAAATCCATAAAATGACAAATCAACAGATAAGGTCTTGCATATGAACAACAGGAGGATTGGATTCCTCACTACAGTTCGGAAAGATCCTCACAAGAGCTGTGATTATGTGTATATGTGTTTCTGTGCATGTTTTATCTGGGTTTAAACTGAATTCACCATCCCAGACTTCCTGTTCTGAGCATTAAGAATTAAGAACGCATAATCAAATTCCAAAACCTACACGTGCGTCTGAGTGGGCGTTAGCCAACAGAGACGAATGTCATCATTTACATTACACAAAGCATTTAGCAAAGAGCATGCATAGATTTTCTCTAATAATATCATCTTGCGTTAGGTGCACTGGACCTCATTTTTTAGTTATTTGCCTCTGATTGAGTACAGCTTCTCAACAGAATATGAATTTGATCTTCCTCCTTAGCATTTCTCATTGGAAGGCTGCCTGCAGCCTGTCTTTCCTAAGTTTTCAGTAAAATCAACGTTTCAAAAGTGTGCAACTTCATCTTGCATTAATATAAGAAGTCTCATTCAGGCATTAGTATGAATTCTGCCACTGTAGTTTATTTGGGTTTGGCAGAAATTTAAGATGTTTATTATTGCTGAGAGCAAGCGTTTAAAGGGTGTTGCTAGAGTTTGGGCCCTTTGGCTTTATTTCATTTATTAAGGTTATACAAGCTGTAAATCCAGCATCATAGAAGAACTTGCTCAATATATTCACAGTTTTTCTCAATACACAAATTCCTAGGAGTAGATTCCTTTGCATTTCGTCACTGTCCAAAAAAAAAAACACTTCATTTTCTTCAATTTTTATTTCATTTTATCTTTCGAACACAGCAGCTACCCTTAATGTCATGTGAACATTGCATGATGAATTATAGTGTACTTAACTGTGCTGAATAAACTGTTTCTAAATTAAATTAAATTAATTGTAAAAATGTGAACTAACTATTAAAAATAATAAATAATAATAAAATAAAATAAAAACTGGAATTGTATTGTAGTGGTACCATCAACAGTAACCCATCACATTGTTTTCTTTCTTTTTATGTTTTTATGTTTTCACCCAAATATTTTGGTGACTGTGATTTTGTTTTCTAAATTGCATAATAAATTGTGTGTTCTTGAGGTTTAACAAATGTCATTATATAACAGTCAGAGAAACATGCCTCCATTTCTCTGTCATCAAGAAAATCCAGATTCTATGAACATGCAAATTGAAAAATCCCCCATCTCATCATGCTGACCCAATATTCCTGTGTTGCAGGGGCTGTATTTATATCATTATATATATTTTTTAAAGTCATCAACGTGATCAATGCCATCGGAGATATTCTACTGAGATTTACAGCTTCTACTCTTTCTTAAAAGTTTAAAAGGCAAGCTATCGATAAAATATACATTCTACATCAAGCATTAAGTAATATAACTTTTAACACCTCCCGGGTGTTATCACAGACATTGTCTTTGATTCTGATCTCAGGTTTTCAAATATGCCTCAACTAAGTAATTTATGAATAGATTTTAACGTTTCCTTTCCCACCGTGTTCCAGAAACAACTTTTTTTTCTCAATAAAGTTTGCTAAAAATGTTGATTGATGTTTTTTTGTTCTGAGAGGCTTACAGAAGCAACATAACAGGCAAGCACAAGGGAATTAAAGGCTCTTATAATTTTCTGTTACATGCTATTTTACATTCCAAACACAAGTTTTTAAAACTTGCATACATCATGCTGACTTTAAAAAAAGTTACAACTAGACATTTCAGTGCACTGCAGTGCGTAATATGACCACTGCGTAAAGTGTCAGAAAGGGCAAGTGAAAGTAAAATAAGCATGCCAAATCACAAAATTGTTGCTTAAACAGATACTGAGATATTCAAATGTATCAGATCCAGCATCCTCTATGACTGAATTTGCATGAAATTTGGCATGCATCTAAAGAATGTGGTAGTGATCCAGGGAGGTTTTGTGTGTTTTGTAAAGTTTGAGCCTTCATCACAAGATATTGGCTTGTGAAGTCCTTTTTCTTTGAACATTATTCACTAGGTGGCACTACTCCACAAATGAATCATAATTAGCTAGAGTAATATGCCTCCTAGAGCTCAACTTGCCAAAAAAAAAAGTTCAGCGTTTCGAGCTATTGCCCAAGAAGTGTTTTGAGCCTACCAGACTTGAGGACATAAACCTTATATTCTGTATCAGACATATGGGGATACAATCATACCAAGTTTCTAATGGATTGTTAAAGTCTATGATATTGTTGTCCAAAAATTGGTGAAGAAAAAAAACTGAAGTAGAAGTACAGATAAACAGTCCACTCACTGTGAGCTTTAAAATAAACTTGATTAGAATCAGAAGTGATATCAAGCATAAATTTACATACAGCCTGATAGTTTGTTACCAATGAGACTGAAAGCTCAACTGGAATAAAAAACATTTGTGTAAACACCTTAATCAGGAAGGGCGGCACGGTGGCGCAGTGGATAGCGCTGTCGCCTCACAGCAAGAAGGACCCGGGTTCGATCACCAGGTGGGGC
>JAOTRJ010000010.1:11262962-11276087 GCA_028564905.1 Leptodoras praelongus
TACAATGTAAATAGTCATGAAAATAAAGAAAACGCATTGAATGAGAAGGTGTGTCCATACTTTTGGCCTGTACTGTACATAGCAGCATAACCGTAAACCTTGGTTAAGCCATATTGAAAATGAAGTGGTGCAAGGCAATTCAAATGCTTCTTAATTAACTCTAAACTCATGTAATGATGATTGGTGTATAACCCAACTTAAAATCTTTCAGATAAAGAATTAATGGTAAAAGGCTAACTATTTTGGGCAAACTATTTTGTGCATTTTTCTGTAGCACATTTTATAAGGAAAGTTATTAGGCTAATAGGATAGACTTTAGGAAGGTAAATCTGACAAATAAAACATTGTGTTGCCTGAGAATAAAAAGAGAATCGGACTGTAATAAACTGTCAATAATAGAATAAATAGAAAAAAATAGCTTAAAGTAGCTTAAAGACGTGGTCAGAGAGGAACTGCTTGGGCTGCTTATTTCACTTGGGCTGCTTCCGCATTGGATAGGGAAAAATGAACCCATTAACTGTTTGTTGTAATCTGCTTTGGTAAATATTCATCACACACTTTATGTGTTTGTAAAACAAGTTAACAGCACTAGCCAATGCAGTACAATACAGACCGAATTGCACCTATACGCTGCAGGTTATAAAAGTGCTTTTGCTGTGATGCCCAGCAGCTACAAGCAGAAATGCTGTGAGAAATAACATTTTTTCCCATTTTCCAGTGATTTACCATAGGTTTGTTGTTACTTGGTCCCAGAGCAGGCTAACAGGCCAGTTCCTGCCCCGAGCCCTGGCAGGAACTGATAAATACACCTGTATGAGCATATATATCAGACAAGCCCAGGCCACTCTGCAGATAAATTGGCACTGCAGGTCGCCCTGAACAGTGGAGAGAGGAGGTCTGTTGATGCTCCTGCTGCACAGAGCGATATTTCCCACTCTGTCCCTTGCAGCCCCGCAGACACCGCTCCAGGAAAGCGCCTGGCTAAATGAAACACCAGCGCCATGCAATTTTCCTAGTTTCCCATCAAAATTTCCATAATTCATTTCCATGCATTTTTTTTCCCCTCAGGCGTACACTGGAGGGGCTGAGGGAGGAGCAGAGAGTCCTAATGCGCTCCCTCAGTGAAAGAGAGGGTTGCACCGGGCTGCCAAATGAGGCAGCAAACCCTCAGTAATGGGCAGAATCAATCACAGAGCAAACGGCCAGCTCCTCTGTGTAGCTCGGCGTGGTGCGAGCCTTTGGCTTATAAACGTGTCAGATTCATGGGTAAGGATCTTCAGAGTGAGAGTCTCAATCCTGAACACTTCAAACACGCTATTTCCTCTCGGTTGTTTCCTTCATCAATAAATAAATTCAGATTGACTCTTGTGACTCTTGCTTGCTCGCCAGGCTTAGAATTGGCTCTGGAAGACTTGGGGGTGCTCAAAAGTGTAGTAGTTATTCTCTTTGTCTGTGTGGTTAAACGTTTTCAAGCATTTTTTTTATCTGTCTCTACAGCTGATCCCTGACATCTCTCGTTGATCTCATCCACACGGCTCCCACTTGAATTGTTGAGGCAGATGAAAAGTTTTCAGCAAACCTCTTTTTTGTTGTTGTTCTTACTTCCTTAAAAGGGGAAAGACTCATGCAATCACCCAGAGTTCACACACACACACACGTTTGTATTGCTATACTTGCTAGGACTTTGCATTGACATCATTATTACTGTAATTAATTAATGCTCTGACTGACAATAACCCTAACCTTAACCTCAATAATGACAAGGCACATTTTTGGCACTTTTAATTTTAAATTTTTTTTTGTTAAAAGTTACAAGAAGTGTAGAAATGTCTTTGTCAGGACTACAATGGTCTACACAGCTAATTAGTACTAAGCCTAAATCTAATCCTAACCCTAAACATAACATCAGCAATGAAAAGTTCTGGCTCTTTTAATTTTTTGGAAAAAGGAGAAAAAAAAATTTCAGACAGCAGATACGCATGGTTAGAAAAGTCAGGACATTCTCTTTATCTTCCTGACATTGATGTGTGTCCTGACATGTCTGTGTTTCTTCTGACATTTGTCCTGACATTTCATGTGAAACACACACACACACACACACAAATACACGCATACAAACACGTACACACACACGTACACACACACACACACACACACACATACACGCATACACACATACATATACACATACACATACTCATACACATACACACACATACACACACACACACAATATTTCTACAGAAGTGTGATTAGTTAGACGTTTAACTTTTAAGCTGTAAATATAAAGCTTTTAATTAGAGTTGGCACTGAAGAGTGTTTTCAAAGCCATGAACAAACCAGAAACACAACTAATTTGTAGTCAAGGAACAAGAGTAAGATGTTTATCTATTGCTCTTGGTCTCCCTCTCTCTCATGCCTCTGTGTGTGTGCGTGTGTGTGTGGAGTACAGAGACTGGCTGGACACCAGGTGCTCATGTAGATGTAGAGCATTTTTCCCTGTGGCGTGATAAATTGGTCCACATAAAGAGGGTATTCATCCAAAAAACTACAGTATGCCTTGCATGTCCCTCTGAGGAGACAGAGCTGAGAGAAATAGTGGGGGGAAAAAAATCACTTAATCAATCAGTATCTAGCTTATCGTTACTGACACTCTATGACAGCCTCAAAAGCTGTTTAAATTTCATTGTTTCTACGTGTCACTTTTCACTTCGTACTGCGATTTCAAATATTTCTCCTTACCTTCTCCTAAACAGCTATAAGGCAGTAAAGTAAGATGTGAATCTGTTACTGTTACTACAGAAGCAATAACAATATGGTCATGAATGAATACTGTTTGTGCAAAAAAATATTGGAATGGCATAATTTTCTCCCATTGCATCACTTTTAAACCTCTCTGAACAACACGTAAACAGCACATAGACTGTTTCTGATCATTTTCATCCAAAAAATGCAGAGATCTTTGGATTAGATAGAGAGCTGGCACTCGGATCAGACCACTAGCTGAAACAAATGTCAATTCATACAGCTTTACTCCACATTTCGGGATATCTATTAATGGAGAGGACACAATAAAAGTTCACACTTTACTCTCAGTCATCTACACAGTTAAAGAGTATAAAAAAGGGGGAAAAAAAGCCAAATTCTCAGCGGGAGATTTTGCCTGCAGTGAGACACAGGTGGATGGAGCCAGGAGCAGGGTCACGGTAAAGATTTATATTATGTACAAAGTAAAGAACAAGAAGAAAAATGGCTGTTCACAGAGCACTTGCAGTGAAGCGAGCAAAACAGCTGTTCGCAGTGCGAGAGGAAGTGGTCAGGTAAGACAAGGGCCTGGAAATAATAATCAGAGGCCCATCTGCTGACCTGGGACTGCATGGCCCCAGGGCCCCAGGCATGGAGCCCTCCGTATGGAGCTCAGCCCCAAATCTGAGCATCTCGTTCAGCCCCAGCGAGGCCACTCACGCGCTGCTGACACACAGCCACATGCTCTCATTCTGCTCTGTGCTTCAGCTCTACAACAATGGCTAGGCTAGCTCTCAGCCTAACACAGCGCAGACATGCTACTGATTAGTGCTACGACCGTGGAGCCGAGCGGCAGACACATGCCACATGCCTCAGCTGTACAGAAGGAGGATTATGGGACAGAGCATCCTGCTGTGTGTTGCTGAATGCTATTACCGTGATATTTGATTTGTTGGTGTGATCATTTGTTAGAGCTGCGTGAAATGCGATAAATATCACTCAGTGAATTCACAGAGAGCTCACCTCAACATCAAAGCAAAAAATGTTGAAATAAAATAATAATAAAAATTAAATGCTAAGTCCAGGAGCTCATATTTCCAAAAGCCAAACTAGCTTAATTTAAGCATTTATTTGATGTGTAATAGCAGCGTGTGATGTGGCATTAATGAAAGCTGGGATTAAAACATTTATCACATTAGTAGTGGTATAAGTAATTTCCCACTCACACATCCTTAATGGCTTCTCCAGGAGCTGATCAATAAAGTGTTATACTGTAATTGACTGATGAGCAGGCTGGAGAGAGCAAAAAGTCGAATTATAATTATATATGATGAAAAGCAAGAAGCAAAAAACATGAAGAGAAGCAGCACACTCCTTAAGATGAATGGAGCCAAAGGGCCTAGCCGTCACCCGCTCTCGTCGAGCCTTTCTCCAAACCGCTCTTTTCTCCCTTTGAACCCACTTAACAGACACACTGACAGGCTCAGAGTCCTCGCTGTAGCCCAGGCTGGCTAATTACCAGCACCGGGGCTCCTCAAAAGCAGAGTTCTCCTTCCTGGCATCTGCTGCAAGAGAAGGCCCATTATTTCAACACTGAGTGAGGGCTTTGCTGCTGCTGCTACAGTGCTGTGGTGGAGCACATGAAGAACACACAAGCCATAAATCACAGGCATGCAGGATAGGTGCACGGATTTATCACAGCATACGACAGAAAGAGTCACTGCGCTCTATAAAAGGTAGAAACAATTAAATAATGAGGTAAATTCAAGAGGTCTGCTTTTATTTCTTGAGTTATAAAAAATGAAACAAAATTCTATTTACTTGACATTTATAATTCAGGAAAACACTTTTCAAACCTGAAACAAACAATCATATGATCTTATATATTTCTTCATTCTTTAAAATTGTCTCATAATTTTATCTGTAATCTGATAATATGCACATTCTTAAGTGACAAACAACTACATTCCTAAGTAACTAACAACAACAAAATCAAAACGCATTTTTTTTGGATTTGACATGTTTTTTTTAAAAGTTGATGCACCGAAAAAGCAAAAATATCACATGTCTGATTAATCCAAATGATCACATGACCAGAGCTTTATATATCCTGTTTATAATATTATAATATATTAATAATATATACTACCATACCTGGTAATATAATCTTCAAAAACTCTATTCATTCTAAGTCCATTATATTATTTATACGATGAGAACATGTGGATATGAAAACATGGCAGCCCTCACAGCTGTGTGAGGCATAACTCTGATTCACTGTAAATAGATAGACAATTATACAGAGTAGAGTTTTATATTGCGTAGAGTTTTATGTACAAAGTTTGAGACGTAGCCCAAGGTAGCTCAAGCAAAGGGGCATGTCTGATTGAAAAAGAAAAACACACACAATACAGTGAATTAAATTCATTATTAATATGCCACTGATAAAATGGATCTACTCTTTGATCAACTGATACAAAAGTTTTCCTACCAGTCACAAATGTTCCCATAAATAAAACTGAAATTCAATTTTTAGTTGCATTAATGTATAATAAACACTTCATTTACACTCTATGCGAAATACTGCGCAAACATGAATCACCAAAATGTGCATCTTACTAACGTATAATGGGCAGCATGTTATTCATGTCGGTCCTACTGTCATGTGAAGGCAGCAGTGATTTTTACTGAAATGGGCTTAGAAAAGAGAGGTGCACGGTTCCTCTCATGGGGCTGAACTAAAGGCAAAAATTATTTATATATTCACTGGGAAAGCTGGGAAAATGCTGAGGTTTGACATGTTAACATGTTAAATATGTTAATATATATTATTGAGTATTCTACTACTATTGTATCATATATATTATGTATTAATAATTATACCATATACAACTGTCACACTGTTATTGTCTATCAGCCCCCCAAGCTGTATACCTGCTGCTATCTTACACTGCCGCTTTCATTATGTTTGATATCACTGGACAATGCACATCACTAGTGGATGGGGTGTTCGTATATAGTATAGTAATTATCCCCATAGTTTCATTTTTTTTGATATTCTACTGTTTTTTTAATTATTTATTAAACTTTATCTGTATTTACTTTGTTCTGGAGCTGCTGTATCACCCGAATTTCCCCCATGGGGACCAATAAAGGAATCTTACCTTACCTTACCTTATCTGATCTGATCGTATCGTATCGTATCGTATCTTATCAGGCAAGACCTGATTTAGTATACTTGTTTGCATTATATATGAATACTTTTTTTAATTTATTATTTTATCTTACCTTATGTTACCTTATCCTATTTTACCTTACCTTATCTTATCAGCCAAGACATTGCATTATATATGAATACTTTATGTCTGCTTTCAATAGATATTAGCATACCTTTGTGGAGCTGCATTATTGAGAAAAGGTATAAACGTGCATGAAGAACATATGCCATATGCATGTATATGGAACCGGAAGGAGCAAGGATATTGTTCCTCTTGTTAATCAGTATTATCATTCGCACATTGCACAATTAGCAAGCACTGCCAGGTACATGTTATCAACATGTGTGAACTGTACAAAGGTTTTATTTACACAGACACACACACACACAGATACACAGACACACACACTGTACATAAGCAAGTCTATTCTCCCTGCATGCTCCCCAGTTCTAAAGTGTAACACAAATGGAGCCTTTATTGTTTAGGATTGAGAAAGGTAAACAGATCGTCATCATCTAAACATTATTGCTGACTTCCACAAGCGATTTCTCTTATGCACGGTGGGCCATAAATTTTGCAAGCAGCTTGTCAGTGATGATAGGATTGATGCAAATTGGTAGGGCTGAAGAAAACAACAACTTTGCTGAGGTTCCCACTTTAAAACGAGAGAGCTCCCTACAAAGCACAGGCAAATTTTAATTATATCGATTCAGCTTCACAAAAACGGATAATTCTTCTACCAAGTGCGCGAGTCAGCACTGTCTGTGTCTACAGTCTCTGCTGTGGGGGGCCAGTGTGTTTTCTAAAAGCTAGCACTTCACTCAGTCAATACGCGAAATCACACAAAGCTTAGTTTTCCCATCGCCCGACACAATGCTGGAAAGTTCCATAACAGAGTAAAGAATGAGCGCATTATTCAACACTCTCTTCAAAATGATCCACACTGCAAAATGCAAACAGACAGGAAAAAGTACTAAATTATGTACACACGATTTCAAGACATTTCCTGATGGCAATGGCATTTTTAAGAGGTGGCTCGATCATTGTTGCACACCGTATAGTAGCTTCAATTTCCATGATTTTTGTTTATGGTTTTTTTCCCCGCTGTTTTTCCTCTCTACCTAGCCTGGCCTCTTGACAGTTTAGAAGGAAGACAGACACAATATAGAAGAATAAAATTGGTTAAATCAAGTCCCAGTATGTTGACCCGCTGAGTCAGAAAATAACCCTGCCTGCCACTTTATCATCATTATTATTTATGTGGACCATCATGCAAACAACAACCTTTTCTTTATTGTTATCCAGATGGGAAAGAAGATGAAAGAAAATTTCTTTCAGAAATTTCTTTCATTTCAGACCTCTCAGACAGAGTCTTAATCCTACTTTGGCTTACAGTAGCTTCAACTCGTTACCGCTGTAGATTTTTGTGTTTGAACTTAATAAGAAAATGTTGATGTGGCATCACAACCAGAGACAAGAGTGTAATTATTAAGCTGTAAGTTACGTCTTGGTAAATGTGTCTAATGATCAATTTGTTGTCTGTATTAATGCAGACATCTGGTTGTGTGAATATTTTCACAGCTCATTAGAATATAATAATAATGGACATGTGCATGTGATGACAGAGCCAGGTCTCATGGGAATGGTCATTTTCTCAACTGTACCCAGTCCGTGTGTGTGTGTGTGTGTGTGTGAGTGTGTGTGTTCTGTCACCAAGCCTGAGCAGATGGTGCATATCTCTGAACACGCAAAGATAATCACATGTGAAATGCAGATGACACTGTAATCGTTCCTCTTATTCTTACACTCTTATTCTTACACTCGTACCTATTATTCTTGCACTAAATCAGTACACGGACAAACTGTTTTCCTCGTGAACCTCAGAACCGACCCGATGTACGACGCACAAAAGCCGACTATAAGGTTCCAACTATTATTCGATCCTTTCTGAAACGCAGGTCGAGCGTGTCAGGTTCATATTGTTCCTATTACCTTTATTGCAAGCTCAGTGATCTTTTGCGCTGTTTTATAACACAGGCGAAGGGACACAGGCAGGCAAAGAAGGGAAATGTTCTCCAGATTGCCTGAGGCATGAATTAGTTTCCACCTGCCCTTCTCTGTTATACACTTAGCACCTCTCTCTCTAGGTAATGGCAGCTGGTTAGAGCCAGGGGCTAAAATAACCAGCCCTTTATGTTCCCTCAGTTTGTGTTGAAGGGTGAGAGCAGAGGCAGCCGTGGATAATTTTGCCAGGTTAACTACTCTGACCTAAAGGTAATTGTCATTAAAAATAGCTCTGTCACAAGCGTTTTATGTTCCCTCTTCATTTTCTGCTTTAATGTGCGCTGCCGAGAGAACGGGGCCGTGCGTGCGAGACAGGCAGCTCTGCGGAAATGCAGCAGTGTCACTGACAGTTCAACACCATTCAGAAATGTTCAGTGAGAATGATTGATGAAGCACTTCCAATTCACATATTTCATGGCAAATATTTTACATACATCATAATCAGCACAACCATAATGATCCGTCTTAATTTGTCAGGCAAGGTGTGATCATAAAATATCCCAAATTGATACATGGCTAGTTTTGAAAAAAAAAAGAAAGAAAGAAAGAAACTAGCACGGTACTGACACTCAAAATGTTCGTGAAGCTTCAATTCGATCTTCCTTACTCAGTGAGAAATAACCACTGCTACATCACAAGCTGTTGAATATACACACAGGGAGCCTGAGTTCGGCATGTGATCTCTTTTGAACATCTGATGAAAACAAAGCGTTCTCTTGCTGCAGTAGGTTTCAGCGCTCGCTCCACCACACTGCCTGAACTCTGCCCACTAAAAACACTCTTAATTGCAGATAGTGTTTGGATATGAAAGCCTACAGTGAGAAGCAGGCAGCTCTGCTTAATTTAGTGACCAGCTGCGTGCAGTTGCAACTCACTGAAGCCTTGACAGTGCTTTGTACCGAATGATTGTTCTCCAGACAGCTGAGTGAGGTAGTGCGCTCGCTTGCCACATTGTTTGAAAGCCCAAAAGGATGTGCTCCAGCATCCTCAAAGTCCAGCAAGCCTTCAGTGTGTCAGTCTGGGCTTAATCTCATCCGCTGAGGGCAATGCCTCTGATCACTCTATTCAGTCGATGGCATTTGAATAAAGAAATATGCCTGCGGTATATCAGATTTGTTTCTAGAGTATTCTAGATAAGGCTGATCTTTGGCAAAAAATTTGACAAACGTGATCAATCACAAGTTTCCTCACTCACTCACAAGTTAAAGTTGATATTAGTGTAAATGGTACACATCTGTTTGCTTCTGGTGGAGTCGAAGCTTGATTCATTTTTGAGTCATTTCTATTTTTAGCTGCAGTATATTTTTTTTTATGTATTGCTGCATGGTAATGTGCGTGAGTAATGTAAATTATGCTGCTCCTTTGCTCGCAGTAAGGGATGCACATGGGTAAACAGTGAGCATAAATGTCCACAAAAGCATAGAAGACAAACAAACACGGGCCGCGCTCTGTGCTTAAACTCCATTTTGCGCTGATATTTTTCATCTCCTCTATCACCTCCAGACTCTCACTGGAGATCACTGGAGAATTTCTTTTTCCGTAGCTGAACTTTTCAAAGAGAAAATTAGTCTTCTCCCCTCCAGCTGAGTTCAAGGACGGGGTCTGGACAACCTGAAGAAACGCACAGCGGCTAAGACCTTGGCTCGAGATGGGAGATGCGTCTGGGGACCATTTCATGCCTGGATAGAGCGAAGACAGAGCCATAACCTTAAGCCCCAGGTTTCCTAGATCAATAAGAGTTGAATCAGTGAGAGCATTTTGCCTTTATTTAGCTCTTCTTACACTCTGGTGTGCTGCTCTTTGTTTGATTTGGCAAAACCTGTTCAAAACAAGCAGAACATGCAGAAATCTTTTGGAACGATATCAGCTTTCGATACACATGAAATGTGGACCTGCTTTCACGGTCTGGAACGTGGCTCTCCGACATTTCATCATGTCTTTCACTGATCATGTCCCACAGTGGGGTATAATTGCGAAAAACTCAAGTCTTGCCAGACTTCTCTATTATTAGTCTAGCGATTAAAACCCTTACCCTGGTCAGATGGTCAATGCTTGAGGGCAATGTGTCACACTGCATGGGCACGAAAGGTAGCCGAACAATGCCTATCGAGGAGCAGGTGCAGCCACAGCCAAATTTGGCTACAAACCACCATTGTGAGAAATTGTGAACAATGATACATGGACTGGAGGTGGATTTGAAAAGAATGACTACAATGCTCATACTTATGAATAGCTTAATGACCTCTTACAGTTTATACAAGTCAGGGTTCTCACAACAAACAACACAGCTATGGATCAGTGGTCTTGTATGCATGCTTGATATTATTATATACATTTGTATCTGGTTATGTCCTTAAATAAAGTCTAAACTTTGTGGACCTGTGTATGCCAGAGTAAGGGAATGTTTTGTGGATCTGTCATCTGAACGATGGATACATGCAACATTTATCTTTCTCACTGTATTGCATTGTTATACTTGGTAGGTACCAAATTTGTCATTATACAACTTCAATACAGTCTGCTGAGGCTTTTTACTCTATATTACTCTCTTATTTACTAAATTATCTGGACAATGAGTCTAAAGTGAGCATAAACATGATATGAGCAACAAATCATAGCAATGAGAAGACTGAAAAGATTAAATTATATTTCATGTTTAATATTATTTAGAGTTACCACAACTGACAGCTGTTCTTTTTATCTTAAAGGTTTGGATATAACATAAAAATGCGAAGTGCCATGTACAACTTTAGTAGTTTTGTCTTCTCAGCTGCCTTAGATATGTTAAAATAGGTTTTTTTATTGTTCATGCGATGTCTCTGATTCTCCCTTCACCCCTCACATTCATTCTGCCTCCAGTAAATGTAGCACTTTAATTCACATTTAGATCACATCAGCACGGTTCACACATTACTGTAAATGTCAATATGATGTTAATGCAGAATCAATAGCACTTTTTTCACTAGCCAATATGAAGTATGCTTAATGTTGACTGTGTGCAGCTGAATTTAAAGTACATGAATATGTCAGCTGTGTTACTAAGCAACATTGAAAATATATAGGTGAGATGAAAGAAAATGGTGGCAACTTTTTTTTTTAGAGAAATTCTGACCAATGAATAATTCTAGCCCTAACTTTTTGCAATAAAACACAAAGGAAAAAGAGTAGAGAGAAGCAGAGGAAGCTGTAGTTATCCGTTTCCCAGCTGAAGTTTTGGGGTTAGAATAAAGGAGTTGAGTGTCCTTGTAGAATATGGATGATAAATCGTCCCTGCTGTATTGATACTATGGTTATGAATCTTTCAAAGGAGACAACATAGTGAAAGGAAGTCCTGGAAGATTTATATCAATGTAGCTTCAACTTTTTTCTGATCAATACACTACAATTTTATTCTGTTGCAGCTTGTAATTACTGGCTATTAATAGGTATTATAATATTGATATCATTTTAGTTACTTCCAAAGTCTTTTCAAGATATCGTTTACATTACAGCAATGTGTGTTGGTGATGGATGTTTCGAATTGCCTGTTCTGTTGAGAGGTCTGGTGCTGGATAGCTGTACAGCCCCTCAGTGAGTGCTGCAGGTTACAGCCTCTTTGCTTATGCTCCCATGGAGCTGAATGTGAACACACACCTGAACTCTGGCCCAGTGTACACCTGAGCACAGAAGCGCTGATCCATCCTGACCCCTGCTCCGCAGTCCGCTCCTCAGAGACAACCCAATCAACACAGGATGTACACAGCCCGTTTGTTAACACACACGCTGCCATATCCTTAGTCAACAGGGAATGCAGAGGCAGACCTATGTGCCTATATATATATATATATATATATATATATATATATATCCTCTTGTAGTATCCCTCAGTGCAAGCAGGAAGGCCATTACAAAAGAAAATTCATTTTGGTGAATACCTCCATCTTGTGGATGCAACTCACAATGGAGAAGGCTTTTATTGTCCCCTGAAATTAATAAAATACTTTGTTAAAATGAGGAGAAAGAGAAAAGTTGTGTACTGAACAGAAACAAAAAAGCAAAACATATGAAACAAAAGGAAGGAAAGTGAAAAAGGTAAATGTTTTTTTCATTTTTGGAAAACAATAGTAAAACAATGACCAGAACAAATTTTAATTTTAATTTTTGTATGTATATATGTACGTATGTATGTATGAATGTATGTATGTATATATGAGATAAAAGATTTTCTGTGTTTTCAATGACAAACTTAATTCTGTGTGCTACACACAAACAATTTTAGAAATTGATTCCTGCAACGCATTCAAAAAAAGTTGGGACAGAGGTATGTTTATCACCTTTTCTTTTACTTATACGTTTTAATTGTTTGGGAATTGAAGATAGTAATTGTTGCAGTTTTGCAAGTGGAATATTTGCCCATTCTGTGCTGTGCTCTGGGTCTGGGTCTTCATGATGCATTGTTGTAACCCATAATAAATGAGGCCTGGCTTTGTCCTGCTGAAATAGACATGGAGGTCCTTTGAAAAGATGGCAGTATAGGTTTCTCCAAAATACCAATATAACCCACGACATGCAGATATATGCAGATTCCCCATGCCATGGGCACTGATGCACCCCCAGGCCATCACAGATGCTGGATTTTGCACTTTTCATTCGTAACAGTCTGGATGGTCTTTTTCATCTTTGGCACATAAAATCCAATGTCCATTATTTCCAAAAATAAGCTGAAACATGGAATCATGTTGGAAACATTTGACCACAGAACATGTTTTCACTGTCTTTGGGTCCATCTCAGATGACTTCAGGCCCCTTCTGCACCAAATGAGAAATTCCTCTTTGCATAATACAGTTTCAGGTTGCATTTCTTGATGCAGAGGAAAACAGAGTTAAGTGACAATGATTTTACTCCTCAGCCCATGTGAACAATGTTGTCCATCATGGTAGCATGACGGTTTCTCAAACAATGCCACCTGAGGGTTCGATGGTCACGTACGTTCTGTAGCGGTGTCCACCCTTGGCCTTTACACATCAAGATTTCCCTTGACTCCCTGAATCTTACATTGTCTTTGACCTGACTGACACTTCTCTCATGAAGTTTGGAAATAAGTGGTGAATATATATA
>JAOTRJ010000010.1:11282203-11297509 GCA_028564905.1 Leptodoras praelongus
GCATAGGGCGCAAGGCAGGAACAACCCTACACAGGGCGCCAATCCATCGTAGGGCACACACACACACACACACACACTCATGCACACACACACACACACACACTAGGGCCACTTTAGACATGCCAATCAACCTAACGTACATGTCTTTGAACTGTGGGAGGAAACCGGAGTACCCAGAGTAAACCCACATGGACATGGAGAGGACATGCAGACTCCACACAGAAGGGACCCAGACCTCCCCACCCGGGGATCGAACCCAGGACCTTCTTGCTGTGAGGTGACAGTGCTACCCACCGAGCCACCATGTCACCCATGCTTTTATTATAATAATAATAATAATAATAATAATAATAATAGGTATAATAGTTCAATAGCTTTATACATGTTAATAAAGGTTATTTTTATGAAGCATCTATAAAGCTATTTTACACATTATACAAATAATAATAATAATAATAATAATAATAATAATAATAATAATAAAAATAAATTTATAATTTATGTATTTATTTATTTGTTATTTTGTGTGTGTGTGTGTGTGTGCGCACACTTGTCCCCACAAGGATAGGAGTATCTGATATTTTTGGTCTTGTAAGGACATTATTTTCCTTTTTTTTCTTTTGTAGTCTCAACAACAAATTAAAGAGCCAAAAAGTTACCCTTTCATTACTGAGGTTAAGGTTAGGGTTAGTGTTAGTGTTAGACATAGCATTAATTAGCTGCAGTAATAATTATGTCAGTTCTTTCATTCTTGACATTTGACAGCACTGGTGGAGTAAGCGCTCAGCAGGTGCTCATTCTACTATTCTAACATAAGATTTAGTAAAATATACTGTTTGGGATGTGGACATGTTTTGAGTCCCTGGGGTTGGTGGTGGTGTTCCAGCTTGGCTCTGAGCCTGTGAGAAAAATCAGAGCGCAACAGCACCACCTAGTGCTCTCTCTCTCTCTCTCTCTCTCTCTCTCTGTCTCTCTCTCTCTCTCTCTCAGCCTGCGTGCCGGAGTTTGAGAGACCTGATTAAGGAAATCATCCACTGGCCTCTTTCTCAAGGAGAGCAGCTGACGCTTAAGGAGACTTGAAAAATCGACTATCGCAAAAAATAAACTTGTCTACGAAGACATATAGCCCACTGAGCCCCAAATTGGCTCCCAACACACACACACACCCTTTCGGTTACATTGACTTGCAAAGTAAATTGAGGACATAGAACTTTGTTACAAAAATGCAGCTCGTCTGATTAAGGGATGAATGGGAGTACATTTTTAATTCAGGGAATGGTAAAGCTAATTTAAGCTTGCCTCGTGGTACTAAAGTCTTGCATTTTTATGCATATAAGCCTGAAAGTGGGGAATAAATATACACAAATAAGTTGCACAATATACTATATCAATATTAATTTAACCTGTTATTTGCATTTCCTATAAAACTTATTTTCTTTAGAGAGTGAACATGTGTGCAAAGGGAACAAGTCTGGTAAAAAGCTGGACTACTGATTCAAATTGATACATTCTACAGCCTGAATAAAAAAAACAAACAGACAAATAGGCAGCTGTAGAACCCTTTTTTATCAATATTATATCAAATGACCAGATAAGGACATATTTATAACTACATTTATAACCCTGTTGTCACTCTTTAGTAGACGTATTGTTCTGTCTCCTTACTGTCATAATAGAGATCTCCTAGCTGTATCACCACAAAAACTGAAAAAGAACTGATTAAAGGAGCACTGGCTTTACCTTCCAGCATGTCTATGGTTGATGGTGCTGCCTTCTCATGCAGCAGTGAAGCATGCCATCCATATTCATGTGATATTTTCTGGGAGGCACTTTTGTGTCTCCTAAAAATAGCTGGCAGAGCAAAGGAATAAGAAACAAAGCACGCTACTGCAATAAAAAGTACAGCGTGGAAGTGTGATAGCAAACAAACGTCTCATTTCTGTCCCATATTCCTCACTAATGTGTCTAATGCAACACTGCTAACATGTTCCTAGCTTCACTATGGTAACGTTAAGTGGAGTCTTGATATAATTTGGATCAGAAATAATGTCTACATCCCATAATAATCACATTATCAAGCATTATATTCACTATACTGTATATATTGTACATTTTGCACTTGCTGCTTATTGCACTTTCTGGTTAGATGCTAAACTACATTTCGTTGCATTGTAATGATATGTGTAATAATGTGTAATGACAATAAAGTTGAATCTAATCTAATCTAATCTATTCAAACCTGCTGAAAAATCCAGAGTAATGCAGCCAGCTGCCAAACTACAGGACAAGCGGCTCAAAATAGTACATGATGTATTTCAGCTTTTTATTTCTTGATTCAATGCCTTTCTTTTGTGGTAAGTTCTTAAAGTAAATGCATCGCAGAGTGGTGCAGAATATGACCACTACATAGTGCAAGAAAGAGGAAGAATGAAGTGAAATAGTCATACCAAATTGCAAAAAAAAGGGGCTTAAGCAGTTATTGAGATATTGAAATTGTGTCTTTTGCAGTGCCCTCTATGAACAAAATTGTATTAAATTTTATTGAAAGAAGAAAAAGGGAAAAAGTGTTCATCTAAAGAATAAGGTATAAGTATTTTTGCATTGAACTCTCTTCACTAGGTGGCACTGACTAATGAATCATAATTAGCTAGGGGTAATGTGCCTGCTAGAGACCCTTTTTTGCCATTAAAAAAATGTGTAATTTTAGGCAAAATGGTTTCTGGGCTATTGCACAAAAAGTGCTTTGAGCCTACTCCAATTCAGGGCAACGCACACCTAGGGACACAAAACTGGTGAAGTGTAAATATATCATATTATCAACCAAATATTGGTGAATAAAATCAGAAGACGAAGAAGAGAAATATTGATGAAAACGATATGACCGCCAGCACCAGTAATGATTTAATGAAAAAGATATTTTAATATTAGCTATAAAAGATATTTTAATATTAATTTTAAAACAGCACCTCCCAGTGGGCAGACGCACTCTACAGTTTGTGCATCTCAAGTCTGTTTTGGTAGCTGCTAACTGGTCAGACTAAGCTGGATTTTTCACTTCTACTTGGAGTCAGAGAGTCAAAAAATCATTAATGGTTTTACATTTAGCAGTGTATATACAGTGCATTAAGGTTTTTGTTATTTAAGATAATAATTCTGAGTGTTTCTTCTTCTTCTTCTTCTTCTACTTCTTTGCAATCAAGTTTGTGGTAATCAGGCTATCAAGGCTACCACTAGAGGACAACATTCACCATGCTTTCAACTCTTCTGTCCCAATTTCTGCCATGTGTACTACAGTATATCTTTTGAGTCACTGTTGATATAAGTGTTTCAACAAAGATAATTATTGAATGTTTAATTTGACTTAGTTTGGTAATGTCATTTTGTGGCCATGTAAAATAACTAGAATTCCACGGTTGTCTCAGTTTACGGAGCGTTTCTGTGTTGAATAGAACTAGAAATGTGCACCATTTCTTTATAACATAACTAAAGTTTCCTTGCTTTTCCATCAATTCTGTATAACCTGAGTTCTTCTGAGTTTAGGTTGTGCCTGGGTATAAGTTGCCTTGGTACGGATTTGTCTGTGACGTACCTACCGGAAACAAAGTGAACGACTCCTGATCTGTATCACGGTCTGCATCCTGTTGTAGGCCATTTTAAGCACGACTCTTTAGAAATAGCTGCGCTTAATGGCTGAAAGGTCATAGGTGTGTGTCTGGGTAGAAATGCTCATTTCCAGGAAATTTACAAGTGCCTTGCCTTAGGCAAAACTACCTCTCTCTATCTGTCTCTCTCTCTCTCTCTCTTTCAAACACACACACAAACACATACACACACACGTACATATTCCCCACGAATATAGGTACATATTCCACATGAATATGAAAACAAGCATGTTGCTGTATTCAGTGCAACGCAGAAATGTGATAGGAAACAAAAGCTTCCTTGCTTTACCCATATCACTCAACTGCCACGTAAACACTGCTAAAGTGTTTGCATTGCAAGAGTACTGCAGTGACAAAGCTGCCAAAGGAGCTCTAGTAACTAGAGGCTACATTGATCATACTGATACTACTACTACTACTACTATTACTACTACTACTACTACTAATAATAATAATAATAATAATGATAATAATAATAATAATAATAATAATAATAATAATAATAATTATTATTATTATTATTATTATTATTATATTTATTACTCACAAAAAAAACAGTTTCGCATACCATGTGCTGCCGCCTTTGAAGTCACGCTGATTGATGTTTAACCAGTGTAAACTTTTCTGTAGCTACCTTTTTTAAACGGATGCCATCCCATGACTTTGGCTTGGGCCACTCCTGCACTGTAATCAAATTATATAATTATGTGAAATGCATGTTAGTTTCTGCCAACACTGGCACTGTCAGAGTGGAAATCAGATGCATCTGACAGCTGAATAACATAACTGCAGCTGACTGAGTAAAACACTTAACAAGATTATGGCTTATGTACTGTAGCCTACACATTAGCTTTAATTACAGGAAAATGGAGCTTGTCTCTTTTTTTCATTGAATAAAGTGTGTGTGAGTGAGAGAATGAGTGAGTGAGTTAGAGTGAGTGAGTGAGTGAGTGAGTTAGAGTGAGAGAGAGAATGAGTGAGTGAACGAATGAGTGAGTGAGAGTGAGTGAATGAATAAGTGAGTGAGGGAGTGAATGAGTGAAAAAGTGAGTGAGTAAATGAGTGAGTGAGTGAATGAGTGAATAAGTGAGTGAGTGAATGAGTGAGTAAGTGAGTTAGAGTGAGTGAGGGAGTGAATGAGTGAATACGTGAGTGAGTGAATGAGTGAGTAAGTGAGTTAGAGTGAGTGAGGGAGTGAATGAGTGAATAAGTGAGTGAGTGAATGAGTGAGTAAGTGAGTTAGAGTGAGTGAGGGAGTGAATGAGTGAATACGTGAGTGACTTAGAGTGAGTGAGTCAGTGAGTGAGTGTGTCAGTGAGTGAATGAGTGAGTGAGTCAGTGAGTGAATGAGTGAGTGAGTGAGTCAGTGAGTGAATGAGTGAGTGAGTCAGTGGTCCATTCTGACAACTTCTTTAGTTCATGTCCGCACTTGAAATATTTTTTAAATGATTTTTTTTTATTTTTAAAAAGGCTAATGTTAAAATGTTGAAAAGTGGCCCATTTTTCTTTATGTTGCATTTGTATTCATTGGGAAATGGGTGAATGAATGAATGAATGAATGAATGAATGAATGAATGAATGAATTTCCAGTTCATTGTATTCTGACAAAGTATTCTTTCTGGGATAGAATATATGCTATAGTTTGGGCAGTAAGAGTCACTTTTTTGGTTGTGGTTATAGTACATGTTGCACGACAGATTACTTGATGTGCTCATATGCAAGATTGTTAAGCACACTGTGTAAAGAGTTTTGCAATGGTATTGGATATGGTTTTGACCTAAGTGTAAAATTTCTAGTACACTGGGTGATGAAAAGCCTCACAGTTACCCATACATCCATGTACAGTGGTTTAAGATTTATTTCTTTTAAAAAAGGTGTAAGGTAAGGTATAACAATATTCCATATGTGTTTTCTGAGCTCAGCAGGAAAGCTGGTATCAGACAGAGATGATGTTTCAGCAGAAGAATAATGACAGAGTGATTTTGTTCTGTTACGCAGGTGACATGAATTCCTCATTAGTTTAGCTCCTGACAGTATGTGTGGCAATTAAGCACAGACTGAAGCCTCCACACGGTGCTCTTTAGCCCTTACTGAGCTGCACATACACCATAGGCTACACTGAGCTGTCAGTCTGCACTACTGTAACTCCCCTTCAACATGCACACACAAACACCCCTTCAACATGCCAGACACACACATACAGACAAGCACACACACATACACATATACATACATCATCTCTTAATCAACCACACACAAATATATACAAATTATCCTGCAATATAAAATTACTAGCAACTGCCAATAATTCCTGCTCTGACACGTTGAGAGAGTGAATTTTCTTTTCATTTCAAATGACACCTCAGAATGCATTCACACTAGTAAACTGGATAAGAGGGAGAGGGGAAAATAAATGCTGTGTGATGCTGCAGGTCTGTTCTGCACTGGGATGTTCTGCATTGCAAATAATCCTCTGTACTTTTCCACAACATTAAAGCACTGGTAGAGTATTAAGGTTCAGGCTTCAAAGATAGCTGAGACAAAAGCATCCGGGTGGGAAAGCTTTTCATAAAATTTGAAATTTCACATCAGACACCAGAAGGACTTGGCAAGGTGGTGTACACACTGTGTCAAATGACTACACAACTCAAAATAAGGCCCGTGTCAAAATAACACTTTTTAACCTGAAAAGTTCTTATAATAGCAAACAAGTAGCATTAAATCCACAACTGATTAGAGTATTTGTGCTGATAGTTGTAAACAGACTATATTGCACATAAATGCTATAACCTTTTCCACTGTGACATTTATAGTAGTTTAAGTGCAGCTCCAGTCGCTGTAGTCAGTTATAAACACTTCAATGCAGACCAGACAGATCAGTCATTCATTATTCACACAAAATGGATTAGAGTGCCATTTCAATTTGCAGTGAGCTTTGAAAATACTACCTAAGCTCTGAATATTACAGTCCATGTTGCTTTTTATAGATGATTTGTGCATAAAACATAATGTGTTTATGTTTAATAATGTGTTATACATTATTAGTGTGTTCTTGTTTGCATAGTAATGCTGAATGAGAGCCACAATGTCCCTATTGGAGACTGTAAAATATTAGGTTATATATGTAACCATGGTGGACCGTCAGGACAGTTTCACTGGAATTAGTGGGATTTTCCTGTTTGCACATTTTCTAGGTTAAGAAACACATCACATTATATGCCCAGATATATATGCCCACATAACCGAATATTCCTCCTAGAGTTAGTGGGGACTGCTTATAAAGGTCATTGCCAGGGTTTAGGATGCATTCCATGGGGTAGGGCTTACTTTCCACAGGAAAGGATAACTGCACTAACTGCCAGTCAAGTGTGATGCTGATGCGCATTGAGGGTAAGATCCATTCAAGTAATTATTCTGTCTTATTTCAGAATAGGAATCATTTGAACACTGTACCGTATTGATGATGAGAATCAACTGTACTATACTGATTAGAACTGTAAGTGCAATATATTAATATTGTAATCCATTTATGATGAGAATCAATCGATCTATTGCTACTGTAATCTTGATTATTCATAGTACTATACTTTAGTGATGATAAGAATCTCTCAATCTATTAGTACAGTTCTCTACTGATTACACAGAGGATAAAAAAATGAGTCAAACCATTATTGTACCCTATAATGAATACTGTACCCTAATGCAGATGTATTTATGAATATAGTTATTATGTATTTATGCTTATGTATGATTATTTTGCAGGGTGTACTGTATATATTCATTGTTTATTGTAATAGTCTTGGTAAATCACTGCAATCAGATTAATAGGGAAAGTAAGTAGAGCTGATGTTGAATGGGTGCTCATTTTAAATAAATACATAAATAAATAAATAAATGGTGTCACTTATTTATTATACATGATCAGAATTTGGTGTAAACAACTTGAGAGCATGCCTTGTGTCAGTGGTTCAAGCTGCTGGTAGTGTAATGGTGCAGGGCCCCACTTTGGGCCCCTTGATACCAGTTGAGCATCGTTTGAACACCACAGTCTACCTGAGTATTGTTATTGACCATGTCCATTATGGTCCTTTATGACCAGTGTACACACATCTGAAGGCTACTTGCAGGCAGATAACGTGCCACATCAAAGCTTAAATCTCATCTCAAACTGGTTTCTTGAAAATGACAATGAGTTCACTGTACTCAAATGGCCTCCACAGTCACCAGATCTCAATCCAACAGAGCACTTTTGGGATGTGGTTGAACTGGATATTCACATTATGGATGTGCAGCTGACAAATCTGCAGAAACTGGGTGATGCCATTATGTAAATATAGCCCACAATCTCTGAGGAATGTTTCCAGTACCTTGTTGAACCTATGCCATGAAAAATTAGGGCATCTACGTATCTATGTATGTATCTATCTATCTAAATAAAATAACTGACAACCTCTTGAGCATCCAGTAAATATGTCAAAAGGGCTTAACTACACATGATATGTGGTTCTTGTTTGAACTAGTATATTTTGCCTCACAAACAGTGATGATTAGTGGTTTTGCACACATGGCCTTTGTATTTTAGCAAATAAGATGGTACAGATGCAAATAGCACCAAGCATTGTACTATTTAAAGATAACTGAAAACAGATGGCAAAATGGACCTCACTAAGTGAATTCAAGTGTCTACTATGTATTATGTAAAAAGAAATAAATAAATAAAAACTGGATAAGCCAACTCTCTCTCTCCAATATATTAAATGAGTGAATGTCTCTTTATCTGCACATTATATCCAATTTACCTTTATTAACTGTGCCCTTATAATGATTTCAGCAGTAATTGAGCAGATAATCACATGAGAAGTCTCTTTCTCCCTGTCTTTGGTATTTATTGAAAACTTAGCCAGATAGTTGGCAGAGATGTGAGTGAGACAGTGTGTGGTCTGCTGTGTCTGTTTTGACTAGCTCTCTACATGTGATTAGAGTCACCCACACAATACTATACAGTTCCACAGTACTAAGCATTGGTGGGAGGGCAGGATAAAACACAGGCATTTGTAAGAACGAGTGACGGGAGTAGGGCGAGAGGAGGAAGTGGGCGTGGCCTGGCGGCTTCTAACAGCATTCTTATATATATATATATATATATATTAAGCCATTCTTCTTGCAGGATAGTGGCCAGGTCACTACGTGATGCTGGTGGTGGAAAACGTTTGCTGACTCCATACCCTGGATACCGTGGCTCTTGATACATCACAAAGACTTGCAGTCTTGGTCACAGATGTGCCAGCAAGACGTGCACCAACAATTTGTCCTCTTTTGAACTCTGGTGTGTAATGTAATTTGTGTGTGTTTGTGCATGTATATATATATATATAAAAAAATATAAATTAATATTAATTAATTAATTAATTTATATATATATATATATATATACATGGGGCGACACGGTGGCTCGGTGGGTAGCACTGTCACCTCACAGCAAGAAGGTCCCAGGTTCGATCTTTCTGTGTGGAGTCTGCATGTCCTCCCCGTGTCCGCGTTGTTCCGTAGGGTTGTTTCTGCCTTGCTCTGCCTGGCTAGACACTGGCTCTCCCGTGACCCTGAAAAGGAATAAGCAGGTCAAGAAAATGAATGAATGAATGAATGAATGAATATATATATGACATGCAACAGGTAAACCAGTGTCATTCTATCTATGTATCTTTATGTATTTATCCATATACTGTATCTCCAAAAGGTTAAGTCATATAAGTCATTTTATGATGCCATTAACTCTGAGAGAGAGCTACATCAGACAAGGGGAAATTTTGCATTGTCATATCAGTCAAATCAGTCATAAACCTGCTAGGCAAGTGCAAGTACTATATGGATGGAAATGTATAATATAACTCATTCGCTGAATATAAGACTAGTAAAAGCTTTTCAGTATGACCGCACTGCACATAAACTGAGTCAGCTTGCCTTCTTTCCATTAAAGGCTCTTGAGCAACCAGGAAACAGTGTGAAGTGTCTCAGGCCAGTGAATCATTGGCTGTATCCAATCTGTGTCCAATGGCTTTATCTCTTGCTACAGTCAGAATCCATCCCTTTCCATTTAGCCTCATGGGCAAGCTCTAAAACATCAAGTGTTTGGTTCCAGTGAAAGTTCTTAGATTAGCGTATACACTGCAACATATTTCCTTCCTTTGTAAAAACTAAACAAATTCTAATCATAAACCGAAGATAATAGATGACCTTTATTGACACTACTACATAATTTTGTTTATGTAGGCATTAATAAAGCAGGAAGCTGTACAATTGTACAAGGAAAAGACCACAGTGAGGGAGTCCAACCAATAGTGAGAGAAAACCGAAGGGCACATTAAATCACTTCATGCACTGTGACTCTAATTGGAGCCTCTTCTCAAGCACCTGCTCTTGCTCAGAGAGCTCACGTTAAACATGGTGACAGCAAACACAGTGCTTCTGGCACGTCCCCATGTCCAGATTTATTTCCAGCTCCAATGATAATCTCCACTAAGAGAGCCAGGCATGCAATGAGACGCACGCAGCCTTTCCTTTTGTGGTAGGTTCTTAATCCAAAGGATGTTTGTTCCATCTTTCTATTGAGGTAAAGTGGATCATTTTCTCTGCATAGAGTGTGAAGTACTTATTCAGTGCTTTTTATAGGCAGTGGTCTCTATGGAGTATCATAATCAATGTGCATGCTAACTAGATGAATGTTTCCACAATTAGCTGTTAACTTGGTCACAACAGGAAGTATCCTAATTCATTTAGAAAGCCTCTCAAGGTTTCCCGTTTATGACATGGATCCAAATTTTCCTCTTCACAGGGGCCACTCAGATGCTTGTTCAGTCTCCTGTCATCTCACGGTTGGACTGCTGCAGTCTGTTCCTGGCAGGTCTTCCCCTACTTATCATTTAACCCATGCAACTGATCCAGAATGCAGCTGTATGACTCACCGTGTTGCTGTGTTTCTTCCACTTCCTATAGCTGCCTGCATTAGATTTAAAATACGGAAGCTTGCATACAAAGACAAAATTAGACCAGCTCCCACCTACGGGCAATTACTCACCAATGCAATGTTCCTTGTGAGCATAAGCATAGCAGGATTTGATTTGACCCTCCAGGTCTCAAGACACTTTTCTGTTCTATCACAGGTGGTGGTGGAATGAACTTCCCTGGCTATCTTGCCTTAAATAGTTGAGTCACTGACTGTCTTGTACTGTCTCTTACTGTTTTCTTTGCTGAACTAATTCTCCACTAACCATATGGAATTCTTAGACTATAACCTATAATTCTAGTGTGAGAATATGGTTTTGGAGAGTGACTCTGATGCATTTCTGTAAGCCACTCTGGATTAACTTCTGAGGTATTCAAATTGGTTAGCTTTTTAACACACTGTTTTCATGTGGAAAAACCTAAATGCAGTGTATCATGCAGTTTCGGTGCTATAAAATCAAATATACTACTGTAGACAAGACAACTAGCAATGCAATAATGAATCTTTGTATTTGGCCACTAATGAATAAAAAAAGCATTAACACTGCAGCACTGAGCCTTGGAGTGGATGTAACATTCCCAGGACACAATGCATGATCAGAGTTATAATACTATGTTTGTGTAATCTATTTTTGCTAAATGTATATATATATATACATGAATATGGGACATCTTTGGTTCATACTATATGATTTTTCAGTCAGTCATTCAGATGAATATGTTTACATAGACTATTATCTTGTACAAAGAAATCATTCAAACAAAATGTAACCATTAAAACATTAATTCACCAATCAACCTAACGTGCATGTCTTTGGACTGTGGGAGGAAACCGGAGTACCCGGAGTAACACTGAGTGGACACAGTGTTTAAATACTTCAGTAGCACTAGGCACCTTTTGCTTTGATTACAGCTTTGTACACTCTTGGCATTCTCTCAATCAGCATCATGAGGTTATCACTTGAAATGGTTTTCCAACAGTCTTGAAGGAGTTTCCAGGGGTGCTGAGCACTTGTTGGCTGCTTTGCCTTCAACTAAATCCAGTGAAGGTTATACAGTATATAATGCTACAGCTTATAAGACATTCTGTACAACTGCGTGCTTCCAAATGTGTGGCAACAGTTTGAGGAAGACCCACATTTGTCTGTGATGGTCAGGTGTCCATGAACCTTTGGCCATATCATTTCTTTTCTATAGTTTTTGGTTATTATAATTTATCATAATCATCGTCATCATCATCACTATTTCTGTCACATCAGTCATTTCACAACCACCTCTTATATATAAACATTTAATAACAATGATAAAATCAGCCCATCAGGCTGACAGTGATTACAAATTGTAATTTAAAAAAAATCATCATAATTTATTATTTGTTTATGCTAGGAGGGGAAATTATCCTGGACAACAGCATGCCCTGGATGAATGCACTGAATGATGAATAGTGCTGGAAAAATGTCACGTTATTAAGCATGACGCTAATCGAGTGAGCTAAAATGGACCACGTTATTGTTTGCGATATGAAATGTGTCAAAAAGCCTAATTAAGGTCTATCCCACATTGGTGTAGGTGTGAAGATAAAAGCAGCACTCACATTAAAGGCAGGATCTCCATGGTATCCATGCTAACTAGGCCTTGTTACCATGGAGCACAGGAGATGATATAAGAGTAAGGGGGATACAAAAAAAACAGCAAAGCAAATGGTTACGTCTTAATGCTAATTTATTTTCACTTACTCAAGTTTTTTTTTTTTTTTCCAGATTCATGAAAACTGATCATGAACATTGACTGTCCTCTACACTAACCTCCATACAGACCTGCAGTCGTGTCACACAGAGACATACAACCTGTCTGTTATGCGTCATATAAACAGTCAAACAACACTACTGTTTGCAGATGGCTTAACAGCTATTAAGAAAGAGCAAAGTTCTTGGAAGCGCTTGTTGTAGTGATGCACTAGGAAAAGCCAGAGGCAAAGCATACAGTACACTGACAGTTAACAAGAACAAAAAGTCCTTATTATTCCTAATAGCTATCAGAATATACTTTAAAAACCCTAAGAGATCTAGATCTTATTTTGGTGTACATTAATGGTATATACTGTATATATGTATATATCTTAATTTATATAAGTGTATATCACGTTCAGCTACACTCTTATATAAAGACCAGGGTACGGTTGGAGCCTGCCAACTCATACATTTCTGTGTGTGTGTGTGTGTGTGTCCATGTTTTTATACCTTTATGAGGACCAAAAGTATATCTGATATTTTTGGATTTGTGAGGACATTTACTGGATCTCAGAAGGAAAGCTGTTTTTTGTTGTAGTTTTAAAAACGTAAAGAACAAAGAGAACAAATAAAAAATAAAAGCTTTTTGAAAAGCTTTTTGCTTTTTCATTACTGAGGTAAGGCTAGAGTTAGGGTTAGGCATGGCATTAATTAGCTGCAGTAATAACTATGTCAATGGAAAGTCATACTCATAAGTACAGCAGGACAAACGTGTGTGTATGTGTGTGTGTGATGATGATGATGTTTTTTTGATGCTGATGATGTTTTTTTGACAATGTTTTTAATCTCTGTGGGGACCAATGTCTTCACAAGGATAGGAATATTTGATATTTTTGAAGTTTTCAACGAAAAAAAAAAGAAAGTCAACAGAAGGTCCTCATAAGTATCGCAAGACAAAGTCTGTGTGTGTGTGTGTGTGTGTGTGTGTGTTTGGCAGACAGGTGCAGCTCTCTCCAGACTGATCCGGTACGTGCAAGCCTGGTTGCCGTCCAACATGCACAATCACTGTGATTTTACTACAGACAAAGCATGAGGTAATGGTGGTCATCAAGGTCAGACTACTGTGAGATGCTGATAATTTGCTCTTTATTGTATTGATATAAGCATGTTATATACTTACTGTGAAATATTACACTGAGGTCTTGTCAAGTGTAAATCCACTCCTGATTCATCTAAAATTCATTACCTAGCATTTTATAAATAAAACTTTCCCTTGCTTATCTGTCCTAAATGGATTTGTCTGCAGTTTTATTTTAGCATACCAATGAGGTTGGCAATCTGAACACGACTGAATGTTACAAAATACAAACAATATGTAATTACTTCCTTACTACTGCGCTTCCCCATTTAGAAGAGTTTCATGGTACTTTTTACAGAAAGCTGCTTCATACATGTTTACACTCAAGCTGACAGAAGCTGAAACGATGGCAATAAAGGAAGTGATTGTCTACACAGAGGCTGTGGTCTTCCAATCACCTGTGATTCAAAAGAACACTAACTTCCTGACAAATTGTATAGATGAATTATGCCCATGTATCAGCCTCTGATTAATATACAGAACATCACACTACTGTCCAGTCAACATCCTGATAGCACTTACTGTATACAAAAACTAATTAAATGTAACTCTGTCATTACCTCCCTGCTTCACTTTATTGCAAGGGACAAAATGTGGATCAAAATTTCTTTCAGACTCAGCTTATCGTGGTAAAGATTTCCTTGTCATTTTTCTAAGTATAAACCCACTATGCAATGTGCTGTACATGCTAAATAATGTCAGTTTACCAGTTTAAAGAAAATATTCTGCAAAAGGACACACCACATAGTTTTTCCTAGCTATCTATGGTAAGGCTTTGAAATCATTCAGGAAAAGCAATAGCTGTAATTAAACTCATATTTATTACTAAGTAAGACCATATCCACCGTGTGCTTTCTGGCATTCTCCCAGGCATTGCTGATTTGCATGAATTAAATCATTCCACTGAACAACAGGCAGTATGAATAAGTTACTAGAAACTAAGCTCCAGTTTCAAGGCCACACTGCTTTGAGTTGGCCCAGTATTGATGAGTAGTCAGAGTATTGAGGTGTCTGATAAGTTATTTCTTACTGTATATCGTAAGGTAATGTGTAAGGAAGAGCTGGGCAGAACCTAACACATTTTGCTTTTTGCTAAATAACTGAACAAATACAATCCCTATTCCAATGAAGTTGGGACGTTGTGAAAAACATAAATAAAAACAGAATGATTTGCAAATCCTTTCCAACCCATATTCAATTGAATCCACTACAAAGACAAGATATTTAATGTTTCAAATGGATAAACTTTATTGGGGTTTTTTTTCAAATATTCACTCATTTTGAATTGGATGCCTGCAGCACGTTCCAAAACAGTTGGGACAGGGGCATGTTTACCATTGTATTCCATCACCTTTCCGTTTAACAACACTCAATAAGTGTTTGGGAACTGAGGACACTAATTGTTGAAGCTTTGTAAGTAGAACTCTTTCCCATTCTTGCTTGACTTCAGTTGCTCAATAGTCCGGTGTCTTTGTTGTCGTACTTTGTGTCATAATGCGCCACACATTTTCAATGGGAGACAGGTCTGGACTGCAGGCAGGCCAGTCTAGTACCCGCACCCTTTAACTACGAAGCCACGGTGATGTATTTAAGATGGAATTGTGATGTTTTTCCTACAAACAGCATGTACAGGGGTTAGACAATGAAACTGAGACACCTGTCATTTTAGACCACAATAATTTATTAGTATGGTGTAGGGCCTCCTTTTGTGCCCAATACAGCGTCAATTCATCTTGGGAATGACATATACAAGTCCTGCACAGTGGTCAGAGGG
>JAOTRJ010000010.1:11303520-11315411 GCA_028564905.1 Leptodoras praelongus
CATGTTTGACTGTAGGTATGGTGTTCTTATGGTGGAATGCAGTGTTAGCTTTACACCAGATGTAACAGGAGCCATGTTTTCCAAAAAGGTCCATCTTCTTTTTATCAGTCCACAGAATAGTATCCCAAAAGTTTTATTGGTCATCTAGATTTTTTTTGGCAGATGTGAGATAGGACTTTGTGTTCTTTTTGGTCAGCAGTGTTTTGAGCCTTGCAGTCCTCCCATGGATGCCATTTTTGCCACGTGTCTTTCTTATTGTGGAATTGTGTACATTGACTGTAACTGAGGTAAGTGAGGCATACAGGTGTTTAGATGTTCATCTGGGTTTTTTTGTGACCTCCTGGATCAGTCAGTTATTGATGGGCTCTGGGTGATCTTTTCGAAGGCCGGCCACTCCTGGGAAGGTTCACCACTGTTCAAACTTTTCTCCATTTGTGTATAACGGCTCTCACTGCGGTTTGCTGGAGTCCCAAAGCCTCAGCAATGGCTTTGTAAAACTTTCTAGATTTAGATTTCAGAGAATTTGTTTCACATCAATATGCAAATCTCTTTAGAACAAGGCATCATGTGCTGCTTTTTGAGACTTGTTTCATATTGCCAGACAGTTTCTATTAAATGATGTTTAGATTCAACAGGACTGGCAGTAATCATGCCTGGGTGTGGCTAGTAACAAAATTGCTTATTTGACAGAAACAACAAGCAACCACATTTATTATTTATTATTTCTTTTCCAATAGTGAAGTCTTTGGAGCAAACTAGTAGCCAATTATTTAATGAACTCAAACAGATTACAAGCAGGCTTGAAGAACTGTAATAACATGAAATAGGTCCTTGAATGATCTTTGAATGCTTTACAATGGTCTTGTGGCATGAAAAACCTTTGTAAACACTGTAAATCCAGTGGTTAGTGTTAGTAGCTGTCTTCTTCCCCTTTGTTCCCTTATATACATGCCCACCTTCAATAATCCCATATATACATGCCCATACGTTTTGGACCATTTTCCTAGTACTGTGTATATTGTTATATAAGAACTGAGATTTGAAAATAAATAAATAATGTTAGAAGAATATTGATATAAAATCTAAGGCAGTGTCCTGTGAACATGGGACAAGTAATGAACAAACTGTGGTGTCTCTTTATAATGCATAGTAAATCCCCTTGAATAAGTTTGCCTTTAAGTGCTGGCTGTCAGAAACGCTTATTCTGACTGTGTGGTTTTTTTATTTGCAGGTGAATCTGAGACATATTGCCAAAGGGTCCTGGTAGAAGCAAGCAACAAGCAACACAGAGCAAAGCAATCAGTGAATACCAGGGTGTGGGATTCCCCTGAAAATCTCCATTTCTAAGAGACTGTGCCAGCTGAATCAACACTGAATACAAAGATGGCCTGCATATCAGTTCCTGCAGAGACTGAACGATACACAGAGACGTAACAGCACCCTAAGCCTCAATCACTATCCACATCTAGCTGTGAAAAGGACAAAGAAGAAGCAGCCTACGCTGGTAATTGCGCCAACACTGATTGTGAACAGTAAAAGCACCATGACATGGATGGATAGAAATCCCCGTGTTTTCTGTTATTGTTGAATATATATCTGCATTTCCATGAGACGTGTGCATCATACACAATTCAAAAGGAGGTTTCTCCCACACGCTTTTGTCAACAGCCTGGCTATCACTGTTTAGGAAAGCAGACTATTATAGTGATGCAGTTAGTGATAAAATAACTGTGTGCATTTATCACATTTCAAATCATCACATCAAACTAGGACTGATATAATACAGGATTCATTTCCTACTTTATTGCACCACAGTGCCTTGGCTGATTTAGAAGCCAAGCACATTTTGACATGATTCATCCTCCGTGTCCCTGTTCTTCCGAGCTTGTCTCAGGAAAAACCAAAGAGGCTTCATGTTAATCTTTAACCATAAATTCTGCAAACTGAAAATAGCAGCTGGCACTTTTAGAAACAGATGTGTTCTGCTGAGTATAGCAGGATCTCTCGCTCTCTCTCTCTCTCTCTCTCTCTCCCTAAGGTACTTTAAGAGATTCTCAGCTCTTTATTGCAGGTATTTTTGGATTCACAGAGTCGTGGTAGGTTTCATCTTATGGGAGAGGCAACTGAAGTAGAATTTAATTTTTTATATATAAAAAAGTGTTCAAACAGGAATCACAGAACTCTGTTACAGCTCGTTTCAGTAACACCATGGACTTGTTTCAACTGGTGGTCATTGCATAATGAGAGTATAAAAAACAAATAATCAGGAAATTATCTTTTATGGCATGAGCAAAGGAACAGCAAGTTCCTCTGGAAGGCTGCTCATAGTGCTTCAGTGTGGCAGTGCTTTAGGCCTGACCATGTTGAAAGGAGTTGCTTGGCAACTGTCCTTATTCTGCTTAGAAGCTGGACTGAATACTCCATAGATAATAGTGTGCATCCACCATCTCAATAAACATCTTTTTTTTTTTTTTAGCTCTCATTGTTTTTAGAATTAAAACTCTACCAGTCATATAATTGATGCTTCTTGGGTTTTGAAATTAATGAATTAAGCCTAACATCTCTAACGTCTACTTTATTTAAATTTTCCTGCTTATTTATATTAGTACTGCTAAGATAGGTCTAAAAGACAAGTTTGATACCTCCATCATATTTCATATTTATCACAAAAAAATTTTTTTTAATGTTTCTTACCACAAATTGCTTTCATTGTAGCATTCTTTCCAGATTCATGAGCATGTTGATTTCTGACATTTGATCTAGCATGTCATCCGTTGTTATGTCTTCCTGTAAAAGTCATCCTGATCCAGCGTCAGTATGTTTGGAAAATTAATTTCTTACTCTTATGTAATTGGACCTAATCAAACCATGAAAACAGGAATTCACTGACCATCTGCCGAGCTCTTTTACAATCACATGCATATATCAAAAAGCCTCATCCATTCTCTTCCATTCATTTCTCTAGAGCTTTGTGACCTACGTGTATATATTCCCAGCATCATCTGCAAAGAGCGAAAACCTTACACAAACACGATTAGTTGTTTTGGTATTAACTGCTGCTACATATTATCAACATGTATAAATGTGCCGGTGTGGAGGACATTCATGATTAATGGATGTTCTTTTTGTGAGAAACGTGATCAATGTGCGCATGTTTGCAATGTGTGAAAGCTACATGTAAATGCATAAATGGAGGAGTATCTGAAGTACTGCAATTGTAGCCTACATGATTAGCCCAGCCTTCATTACTTTACGAGAGACTACGTCTGTAAAGAGTCATTACCATGGACACAGTCAGAGGAAGTAAGCATGAATGCAACTTTACCAGCATGCTGCATTAGCCTATGCTATCAGCCAGGGGGAGTAAATAAGGGAAGTTTTTTTTTCTTCTGAAAATCAACCAGGTTGTTTAATCATCTTCAGGTTTCAGGTTACCCCATGTTTTTTAATCCCTGCAAAGGTCATCAGGAAACAGCAGACTAACAGGAAATCAGAGAAGGTTATTCTTTCTCAGTCAACTCATTGAGAAAAACATATTAACCCTCTCTCCATCAGAATGACATTATATAATACAAAAAAAAGATCTATAACACGCAGACAGAATGTATTTCTCTTTTTCTCATTTCTTTCTCCAAAGAGAAATGTTTAAGTGTAAGCAATTCTGCAACTCAGTGTTAAAATCTGTTTTCAGAGCTGAGACCCAGTGATCCACAATATATTTAACCCTACCTTAATGTGTGTATTTCACCGAGAAGTTTTATAGTTATAATAGATAGAAATTAGGAAATGTTTTTTAAAAGCTTTATTCTACACTACACTATCTTTCTATGCAAAACACTATCTAAAGTTACAAAGGTCGCAACCATGGTGTCAATATGCCAATTACAAACAATAATATATTAATAATAATATCTGTGAACATGTACAGTATATAGATTTATGTAGACTTGGTTTGAGATCAAGAAATGATTTCATTTTTAATAAAAAAAGATTTTATAATCAAAATGCTTTGTGGTCTTTTATTAACATAAAAGTCAGGATTAATGGTCTGTGAACTGTATTCTTATATTATTAGTCTTATTAATGAAAAAATAATGCATGTCTGTTATTCATTCATTCATTCATTCATCTTCTTGGCCACTTATTCCTTTTCAGGGTCACGGGTCACGGCCGGCCACATAGGGCGCAAGGCAGGAACAACCCTAGACAGGGCGCCAATCCATTGTAGGTTACACACACTAACACACTCACACACACTCACACACTAGGTTTTTGTCTTTGGACTGTGGGAGGAAACCGGAGTACCCAGAGATTTCCCACACGGACACGGGTAGGACATGCAGACTCCACACAGAAAGGACTCAGACCGTCCCACCCGGGGATCAAACCCAGGACCTTCTTGCTGTGAAGTGACAGTGCTACCCACCGAGCCACCGTATCACCATGTCTGTTATTTCACAATGTAATTATAAATGTAACACCAGAGATGGACTATTTTCTTTCTTTCCACAGTATCCTCTACCTTTTTAATTAGTGCAATGACAAAAACACTGAACTGGTGCAGAAACGGTGACAAAACTGGCCAGGCCAATGAATAAGAATAAGAAAGAGGAATAATGCAAGCCATTAAGGCTGGGAGGATGCTTTTAAGACTGCAATGTTTCTATTCAATACCCCTGGAGGTTGGTTTAGCTGTGAATAAATGATCACTTCTTTCAATGAACCCCTTTTCGCAGTGAGATCCTGTGAGAGTGAGATTGAGAGAAACAAGGAAGCAAACTTGCTTTTCAACTTTTAATAGAAATAAAATCTTTGGCATTATAAAACTGTAAATAAATAATGAATATTACCAAATCAAATAAATATACAGTGTAAATTCAATTTTCTTTTTGTAAGCTGACAATACAAGTCAGAGGAAGATCACGTCTGCCCAAAATATAGTCTCTTTTCATAGTGGACATTTTATTGACTACTTTAAACCTCAATGACCAGTGGCTGAGATCCTCCTCGGTTATGCCATCAAAGAAAAAGTCCTCATTGAAGATTGGATTACGGCTTTTTCTAATAACAGTGCTGCGCTGTTTCTGGAATTTCCCAGGCATTAGGGAAAGACTGATGCTGCAGTTGATGCTCTTAGGGTCCACGGAAAGAGAGTACAGCCCCTCGGCGCTGATGAGTCGCACCCGGAGTCTCTGGTTCTCTGGACAGTATTCTGCTGAAAGGCGTAGTGTTCCATCCCTTCCTACTGGCACCAGGCTTTCCTTCATCACCCGTTCTCTGTGCAAAACCAAGTCCAAAGGAAAGATAGCAGGCGGTGCCAGGCCAAAGGTGGAGGAAAGTGGTTCAATGAGTACCTCTGATGACCTTCTCATGACGTTGGGGCTGTTATCTGTGGAGCTGGCTTCGTCTGTTGACAGGGAGTTGTTCCTGGAAACGGTGGTCTTCCGGATATTATGGTAGAGCAGCTTTTCATGGCTGAGTGATTTGAAGAGGGAGGGTTTGGGTAGTGATCTGGCCAGGAGAGGAGAGCTGAATGGTGAGGATTCGGCTGATGAGGTGGTGTCACTGTCCTGTGTGCCCTGCCTGTGTAGACCAAAGCCCCTCCGTGACAGTCTAGAGGTTAAATTGTTCAGACTGAAGGAGGAGGGCAAGGTGGAGGGTGGGAAAACAGGAGCCGAAGGAGGTGTGAAGCAGGTTTTAGACCTGCTACTAGGTAGAAACAAGGGAATACCACAGGAATTGGGATCATTGTGGAATAGGGACTCCTTCCTTCTGGTGTGGGGGCTCTCTAGTAGTGTGCAGAAGCCATAGCATGTCTGAGCTTTAGCCAGGTGTGGCAGAGAGAGAGCAGCCTGGCTCTGGGGGTCCGCATTAGTGTTGTCCTCATCACTACAACCTTTGTTGCATGGCCCATCATCCACACTCTCGACTTGGATGATGTGACTGTTGATCACTTCCCGGAAGGGAATCTCTTTCTTTGGGCTGTAACTTTCGCTGCAGGAAACTGTGATACACGGAGTTGGCTTTCCTTGCTCCACACCCTTCACTTCCAGTGGACTTGAGATTTTAGGTGGGATGCAGAACTCAGGAATGGTGTCTGGCGTGATGATGTTGGGGCACAGGATAGCTTTCTTTGCTTTCTCAGGAGCTTTTTCCCCAAACATGCTTCCGATTTTGAAGCTGTCTTCCGTCGCAGGAAGGAGCAGATTGGTTTTCTCTACTGTTATACGGAGCTTTTCAACCACCCACATGGGATCGACTTTAAAAATCTATTTTTAAAAAAGGTGAAAGACATCAGATTTAATAGTTAGTACTTGTATAAAAGGTCTGTTGTTAATTGACAAAGATGGCAAATGTAAGCCATCATAAATGCTATGAAGTTTGATCGATTTTGCTTACCTTAGTAGTCATGTGTTGTAGTTTGGGAGGTTTGTTCAACACCCTGTTTTCCGCATTGAAGTGGGTCTTAGTGGTGACAGACGTTCTGTCTCATCTCAGTGTGGCGTTTGAGTAATGCATAAAAAGCTCTTGGCTACTTATACTGCAGCAGGGTGGGTGGAGTTTTGGGCTCTAAGTGCACACCTCCAGCAGCTCAGGCACTGTTCTCCCACTAACACTGGCTACAGTTCCCATAGGAACACACAAACTACAACATTATAATCTGAACCCCAAGCTTGGAAAAGTAAAGGATAGCATGATAAGTAAATTGCTGTAGAAGGTAATGGCTCAGTCTGATAAACTCCACCTGTGTGTGTTAGTATGTTTAACTTTCCATTTTTTAAAGAGAACATAATGCTGCATGTAGGCCAAGGCCATGTCACTATTGGATAATGGGTTACTGAGCCTAAGTACTTACCAAATTCACATGTGATCCGTATAAGAGTGGCATATAGTATGCCATGTGATGTAACATGTTAGTTCGTCCATCCTAATCCTATATTACATGTAACTATATAAAAATTGTAATACATCAACTATTACAGCCAATCACCCCTCATGAACTACAACGTACTGTATTTGATATATCTAAACATTCAGACACAAAGAAATGTGTGAAAAGATAAGAACATAAAAGTGTGCAAACATGACTCATATCTTTTCTTTTAACACCAGATTACACCTAGCAATAGATTCTGTTAGTGTTCAGTTCCTTTGGTGGCATGGTAAATGGTTTACATGGCAGTGCTTTCGAGCATTGTAGTCATGAGAATGTGATAAGTAATAACATTTGGCTTATTAATAAACCAATATTGATATCTCAGGATACTAGAGAACATTCAGGGAATTCTGTGAACATGCTATAAAACCGCAGCCACAAATCCTGCTCTCATGTGTACCCTCTTGTGGTAGAAAGAATACAGTCCCTTTCTACAGTAAATTACAGTTTAATTTAACATTTTAATGTACTAAATGGAATAGGCACTAAAACAAAATAGCCATTACATTCATATCAGACTGTAGTTTATACTGCTCTTTATGCATTATACTAGCACTCCTTTGTATGTCGCATAGGAGACTCTAATGTTTTGTTGTTTAAATGTGGGATTCACATCTCATCAATTCATTTATTTTTTCTCACCTTTGGATCAGAGTTCAAGAGCAGTATCTTGGCAACTCTGGGAAACTACATCATTAGACAGCTGGTCTATAGAGATAAAAACATTAGAAGAGAAAAACATCTTTCCAACTCATTCTTAGAAATGTTTTTGTCATTGAAGACACTTTGGGTTTTTTTTATCAGCAGAATGAGCACTATCTGTTTTTATTGTATGGGGTTTTATGACCTGTGATGGTTTTCGATGAAGATAAAGGAGCTTTTACCTGCAGAATAAAGGATACCTGATCTTCAGATCAGATCTGACTATCTGAAAAGTCCAGTTTAGTCTGGCCAGCTATCAGCAGCCACACTTGTAGACCATCTTTACCATTTGGTAAGTTATTTAAAATGATCACTAAATGTTTAAGATTTTTTGATTGACTTAGCCTGCATGGTGTTCACCTTATAGCAGGAAGGGCCTGGGTCAATTCCCAGCTGGGTGGCCAGGGTCCTTTCTGTGTGAAGATTGCATGTTCCTCCTTTGTCTGCATGTCTTTCCAGTCCAAACACATGCAGTCAGGCGATTGGAGATGGTAAATTGCCCCTTAACTGTCCTATTCACTAAATTGTGAATTGTGAAAGAAGCACTAAGATAGGCAGAAGTATCCCCAGTAGTTGGAAAAGATGTAAATAATGTATGTAAATAATGAGTGAATCAGCATTTCTACAATATAATTCAGAAATGTATTATTAGCTGGCAATGCTGAGGTACAGTTTGAGCAGCAAGCAGAGAGTTTTACCAGCTGGTAGCTGGTCAGACTAAACTGGATTTTTCAGCAGGGTGATGCTGTCCTAATGCATGTGTAATACTAGTCAGGGTTTCTGTGGATTAAATCACTTATTAATTCATTCATTCATTCATTCAATCAATCATCAGTAAATGCCTTATCCTGGTCAGCGTTGCAGTAGATGAATTGGGGCGCTGGATTAAGTGGTAACATTACATGCTGCAAGAGTGTGCTAGCCCAAAATTTTGTTTAAATAGAACCACCAAAGCATTTCCTCCCCGTGTCCGCATGGGTTTTCTCCGGGTACTCCGGTTTCCTCCCACACTCCACATGCACGTTAGGTTGATTGGCGTCTCCAAAGCGGCCCTAGTGTGTGAGTGTGTACGTGAGTGTGTGAGTGAGTGTGCCCTACGATGGATTGGCGCCCTGTCTAGGGTTGTTCCTGCCTTACGCCCTATATGGCCGGCTAGGCACCGGCTCCCCCGTGACCCTGAAAAGGAATAAGCGGCCAAGAAGATGAAGATGAAGAACCACCAAAGTCATAAAATATGACCTCTGTTTCAGCATGACCTTGCTGTGTCACTACAAAATAAAACAATGAAAGTGAATGAAAGTCAAAAATCACTCCTGACTTCTTTTCCATTTACAAAATGTAAAAGATGAAAGATCATTTTCCTTGATTTCAAACTATTCTTGATTCTGTCATCTACTTAATTAAATGTGAATAAATGTGTGGTAGTTTACAATGTGACCACTAGATGGCAGTAGCATGATATAAGGCTCGTCGAGTCAGGTTTAAAGGTAGTGTGTATGTGTATAACGTTATTAACATAGCCAGTGCAGGTGTTACAGAGCAGCACAGAAGCAAGAGCTGGACACCTAGACCTTTTCAAAACCACATCACTGAATTTAGGTGTTATTTGTTATATGCTATTATGTAATCTTCCCAACTGTGTCCTATACAAGCATATTATATGTGGTGGTGGAGTCATCTTTGACCTGTACTTGTTGTGGTATGTTCTCTGTTATGCTTTGGGGGTGTTTATTTATTTTGCTGACATGGTTTGCCTCCACTTGTTCCCTTAGAATGAAGCGTCACTGCAGCTCAATTCAACATTCTTCAGACTGAACATTGTTATCCCATAATAAAATGAAACAGGAGTGCTCTCCTCCAGGATGACTCCGCCCCATCCACAGGGCATGAGGGCTCACTCAATGGTTTGATGTGAATCATATGCTATGGCCTTCACAGTCACCAGATGTAACCCAATAAAAAACACTGATGTGTTAGACAGCACTCTCTACCGTCATCCATCCATCCTGCAGAGTTCCAGAGATGTGTAAAATCAATGCCAAGGCAAATGGAAGCTGTTCTGGCAGCAAGCATTGGACCTTAATAAGACACAGTTCATTTTGGTTTTTCCTTTGTCACCTGTCTGTATGTAGATATGAAATAGTACAGAACAGAAATGACCGATTATGTTGAGCTTGTTCTGCCCCCAGAGTAGAAAGGTGCGACGTAGAAGGAAACCAGAGAACACTGAGGAAACCCACTGAGACACTGGACCCTGGATCTGTAACACTGTGTTTTGTATTGTTATAAAATTTGTATTGTTGTCAAATCAGAACACTTAAGGGTTTTTGGTTGTCCTTCAGTTGTTCTAGCTGGTATTTCCCTAGCAGAAAGCAGAACCCTATTAACAAACTAAGGTATAGAAAAAAGCCTTGAAGAAGGATTTCATCAGAACATAAAGGTTTTGCATTTTTTAGATGGCGCAGTAATGTAGGCTACATAAACCTGCATATTGCTTATTATTTTACTTAAACAAAAGGTAACTTTAATTCTGTCTCTTAGTCTGTATTTATCAGTGCATATATCCCCAATACATCATACATCACTTTCAACTATCTTTTTCTCCTTCAGCAATTGATCACTGATGTGGAAGAATGTGGTGTCATTAATTAGACTGTTAAATCTATACAACTATCCACACATTAAAGTGTACTTGAGGATCGGCACTTGTTAAGGATTATTTCACTTGCTAAACTTGTCAGTACAAAGCCAAGTCCGTGAGGTCCTTTGCATCTACAATGTTCTACTCAGTGATACATGCCAATAATATTGAATTACACTTTTCCTTTAGCAACTCATAGACTCTATTCTGCCTACACAGTTATTTGCTTTGTGTTTTTGTGGCTCATTATCAATCTGTGCATATTTATGATGTACACAGTCAGTGGCTCAAAAACAAAACTCTGAGATAATGTTCTCCGTTACAGCTGAACAAGAAGCGAGTATGTTTGTGATTAAACCTGCAGATGTTGACAGAAAAGCAAAGCTATTTGTTGTTGAAGGTCTTTTAAACAGGTCACTGCAGGACATTTTTAAGGACACCGGAGAGTGCTTTTACGCTGTGTAGCGAAGGTAGACTGCAACCCCTATAAAATGATTGATGTACATTGACGTACCAGAAAAACTGGTACCGGAGTCTATTCAAAATGCATAGCAACGCCACCTATGCACATCATTGTTGTCATCTGACAGCATGTATATAAAGCGATAGACGTATATGGAAGCTTCTAGAGCTGTTTCCGCAATATGAATGGCAAGTTATCACGATTTTACAATTTTCAACACGGTTTAATAGTTGGAGCTCATGAGATGTGTCATAGCTTCTCAGAGGTAGTAGCAAGGTTTGGATTTTCACGTATGAGCATTTCAAGAATTCCAGTGAAACCTCGAACTTATGACAGTAGCATGGCTGTAATAAGACTCTGTCTGAGATTCCTTCCGAGATCCTGTGGGGGACCTACCAAGTATTAACTGGTATACCAGTTTTTCTGTTACGTCAGTGTATATCACTAATGATGAGACATTTCTATGATGGGTGTGGTCACTTCCAGGATGACTCCGCACACATGCACAGGGCATGAGGTCTCACTAAATGGTTTGATGAAATTAAAAATGATGTAGATCATATGCTATGGCCCCTCACACTCATCAGAAAGCGCTCTCCACCACCATCATCAAAACAAAAAACAAAAGTAATATATGTAGTATATTATTTTTGAATATTATATACATAAGCGTAGCACAAAAAGTAAGGAAATTTGTGTTTGGTAGATTACCTCTTTGTTGTAACAATGCTTCTTGGCAATACATCTTATACCGTATAATTTCTCTTTTAAATGGTGCCACATTTGTAAGGAACATGCATTTGTGGGATGAACAGCAGAGCTGAGAATGTGAGTTGCGCCCATGAAAAATTTGCCAAATCCTCTATGCCATTGCCAAACTGCTTATTCTGCCATTGACTCGTTTGGTGTTTGGTGGACTGGGTGACATATTGGCGATTTAACAATTTATTCATTAAACAAACAGGAGCCTCAGTGGCATGTGGAAGAACTATACACAACCACAACAGCCTGGCGCCTCCTCCTCATGCTAGTCACACACTGCTGTGGAATTACATTACATTACATTACACTGCATTTAGCTGACGCTTTTATCCAAAGCGACTTACAAGAGTAATTGCACATAGATAAATGGTACACATCACTAGGGC
>JAOTRJ010000010.1:11468755-11480479 GCA_028564905.1 Leptodoras praelongus
CAGAGTTGCCGGCTGGGCACCGGCTCCCCCGTGACCCCGTAACTGGGAATAAGTGGTACAGATAATGACTGACTGACCACTAAATATGCAGCCTTTAGTATGTATATTATAACTAAAAACATAAATACAGAGTGGCTAATTGAACCTTAAAGATCACTTGTATACCAGCTTTGATAGGGAAAAGATACACAGTAAAGGCACAAAAGGTGTATCCTTCATGCTACCAAGTACAGGTCCAGTCTGTATTTCTGAGAGTGTGAGAGATAACGTGTGTATTGACAGTACTTTACTCTACACTACCGGCTCTGTTGCTACTCACAGTAACAAGTAGCAGATTAGATGTTAATTCATTTGTTTTCCTTTTCCTTCCTTATTTCCATGTTAAATAGTGCACTGTTTATTTTTTTAAACAGGAATTGAAACCAAGACATGATTCTGCTGTTTTGCTGCTAGGGGCAAATCTAAATATTGTGATATGCACCATGTATTGTGAAAATGTCTTCCCATTTTGTGCTAGGGTTTAATCTGTATTGTCCGTACTGCAATATCTGTACGTTTATATAGAGGTTTGGGCACTTCATGAATATTATTACTACAGTGCTGTAATCTGACGTGAATACAACATCTTACAGATGCACTGGCTCTGAAACTAAACGTAGAAAATGACTTTGGTTCAGTTCGCGTAGTTTTGGCATTGACAGACTTTTTTAGTCTGCCGTAGAAAGACTGTAATTACTCAGTAATGCTCTCGGTGCCCTGTGCTTTCACACTGATTACCACTATAGCCAGCATATGCAGGATGAGAGTAAGCAGGGTTTCAGAGGAAGTCATCTGTCTGCCTCTGTGGGCATTCATTTGCCTAAGTAGCCTGAAATTCCAGGCTCAGCCAGTTCCTTGTGTTTACTGGTGAACTATTTGCATGCACACGTTTATATGTGGTGGGAGACGTGGTGTATCTGAAAATGTTTTCTATGTTCTTCGCATCTCATTGTGCTTCTTCTGTGAACCTTCCCTAGGCTGAGGGCGATGTAGCATCTCTTAACAGACGTATCCAGCTGGTTGAGGAGGAGTTGGATCGTGCTCAGGAGCGTCTTGCCACTGCCCTGCAGAAGCTGGAGGAGGCTGAGAAGGCTGCCGATGAGAGCGAGAGGTGAGCTGTGTACGATGGTATGCCATACTTTACAGCAGATGCAAATGTGTAGCAAGAAGGGTCATATTGCACTGTGGTATACCATTTCCCCTTTTTTTATCAACACTTCACCACTTGTACAGAGTAACACTCCTAGTCGTAGACTCTGCCTTTGTACTTCCACAACAGTGACAACATGCCTCCATTTCCTAGACAGCACTGTACATCTGGTGCCTGTTAAATGACTGCATGATGGTCTGTTGAGAATATAGTTCTCCTGAAAATCTCCTGAATTTGTGCAGGATAAATAAATAACTTTAGGTTACAGCTGTAAGCATTAAGTCATGCTTCTGGTGATGGCACTTGTTGGCCTGAGCAGTTTGTGTAGTGGCACCATGGCACTGAATAGACAGCAGTTCACAGGGCACAAGGCTGTGTTTCCCTTTCTTTGTTTGCCTCACACACAGCCCCTCTGTGCAACGTGGCCCTGCACCCTCGTGCACAGCTGCTCTAGGCAGAGACTTCACTTCAGTTACTAATGCATCATTTTTTTTCCTCCTTTCATCCAGTTTTCCCAAACATGGTATACATGAATTTGAGTGATAGCACGATGCTGGCATCGCTCACAGAGTTTAATGTGTGCTTATTGCAGCAGATTGAGTTCCCGTGACCTTCGTCATACCATGCCTGTATTTGTCATCTTCCTTACCTACTGCTTCATCTGCATCACCATTTGTCTTTCTTTTTTTTTCTCTACAGAGGCATGAAGGTTATTGAGAACAGGGCCCTGAAGGATGAGGAGAAGATGGAAATCCAGGAGATCCAGCTTAAAGAGGCTAAGCACATTGCTGAGGAAGCTGATCGCAAATATGAGGAGGTGTGTTCATCAGCTCACCTACTGATATGCAAATGACCTGCTGCATGTCCTCCCCGTGTCCGCGTGGGTTTACTCCGGGTACTCCGGTTTCCTCCCACAGTCCAAAGATATGCACGTTAGGTTGATTGGTGTCTCTAAAGTGGCCCTAGAGACTGTGTGTGAGAGAGTGTGTTTGTGAGTGTGTGTGAGTATTGATGCTAAGAGTAATTTGTGTAATCTGAGTAATTTTCTTTACTTACTTTAAAATTCTGATACTCCTGATAGTTTTGCTTTGTTTCCAGTATTAGTATGCCATCATGTTGTTTGTAAAAAAAAAAAAAAGAAAAAAAAAAAGTTCTGCTGGTAGCTGTGCTAATGAGAAGCCTTGGTCTTTAGCTAGCACCCATGTTTCCTTAGCAAATGTTTTTACCTTTAACCAGTTGAAGTATGGTATGTATGTATGTATGGTAAGTATGGTATCTTAATAATTAATTATTTTTTATGATTTAAAGGGCTGGTTCCACTCTAAAATGCTACATGTTAATGCAGTCCCATTTGAAATGTTTTAATTAAGATGCATTAATACATGAAAATACATATTTAACTTGTGGATATTTGTATGTAGCATAAATGCATTTTCAACAGATTTAATTTCATTAAGGTGCATGTTAAGGTGAGCTATACATACGTGTCCTGTACATACTGTATGTTCTGGCTGCTGTGTGTTTAGGTGGCCCGTAAGCTGGTGATTGTTGAGGGTGAGCTGGAGCGTACAGAGGAGCGTGCTGAGCTGTCTGAGGGGTGAGCCACCTCACAGCTGTTTCACTACAGCCTAGATTCTGCTACTGACCAGCTATAATGTTTTCTTTTGCCTTTATTTAACATAGCCACATATTTCCTAGCTATAAATCCAAAGATTTTGCTGCTGCTTTAATGTCTTACCCTTGCGTTTTTTATGTTTTTTTTTTTGCATGCACTGTTAACTTGCATGTGTTCCCTGTTTGGAATGGCCTTGTGCTGTGCACATGCACTCACAGACGCGTGCGACGATTAGAGGAAGAGCTCATTGTGCTGGACCAAAACCATAAGTCATTAAAATCAGCAGAACTGAAGGTACTGCATACTAACACTAACACTCTGCCAGGCTTCCTCACTCTGAGGTCCCCTTTCCTGCTTCCAGTCGACCAGAAAAGGCTTTGCTTTACCTGCTTTTGCCTTATTAGATTTTTATTTCCTTCTTTTTAACCCAACTAACCAAGCAGGAAACTTGCATGGACGGTTTCATACTGACCTAATCAACACGCATAAATGATATAGAATTTATCTTTTTTGCAATCCTGCTTTGTTGGGGGGGGTTGTTGGACATCCTGTTGACATTTATATTCAGTTTTCATTCACTTTCGGGGTTTTTAATGAGTAATTCCCCTTTTCTGTCTCTTTGTCTGACTTTCTTTCTCTACATCCACCCTATTTTGTTTCTTTCAATCTACCTGTATCTTCTGTCTTCTTTATCCTTTTCCTCTTGCTATGTCTTGTACTTTCCTTCTCTTGCACCCTGTAATTGTAAACCACTAGCAAATGTGCTGAGCTTGAGGAAGAGTTGAAAACTGTGACCAACACCCTGAAGTCTCTGGAGGCCCAGGCTGAGAAGGTAGGTGTGATATTCAGGCCCTCTGAATCCCCTCTGCTCTAAATACACTTAAAATCTCCTGCTGCATAACAATAAACATGATAACACAGAGCAGATCAGAAGCTTATCAGGTTATCTACTGTATAATACGACCATGAATGTTTAATGTGTTGAAGCTAATACACATAATGAAGACATTAAAATAAAAATAAGCCGAGTTTAAAAGAATACCCTCATTTTCATGGTTTTTACGTACACCAAAGTATCTACAACACATCTCTCTATTGACAGAAACTGTCAATCCGATTAGGTAGCAGACGCCATGGCGTAGGTTTGGTAAATTGCTTGTGTGAATCCTGACATTTTTCTCCTTACCTCTACAGTACTCACAGAAGGAAGACAAATATGAAGAGGAGATCAAGGTGCTCACTGACAAGCTGAAGGAGGTGAGATTTAACTGCTGTTATCAAAGGTCTTGACACACTTTTGTGGTTGTGTTTGTGTTTGAGCCAAGTTTTCTCTCACATTAGGCTGAGACTCGTGCTGAGTTTGCTGAGAGATCAGTAGCCAAGCTTGAGAAGACCATTGATGACCTAGAAGGTATGACTTTTTTCAGTGTAGAGTTATGGATTTATTATAGCTATAATAGCTATTTTATATATTTGTACATAAACTATATAAAGCTTCCATACACTTCACTTCCATACACAAAAGGCTTCTTGCTTTTCTTTCAGTTATTCTTCTTTAGTATATGTTCAATAAATCTGTCCCTTTGTCTACAATTCTTTTTCATTTCCAATCTCTTTGATGGACTTGCTATAATGTATTCAGTACAAATCAATATTCTCAGTTTCCGACCCGGCCTCACATGAGACACTAGAGCTTTTAGACTCATGCCTGATTTGGCTTGCAGAAACAGAAACATAAGCTACCCTTCATTCATCCTTCATTCTCCTAGTCATTTGGTTATTCATGCATGTATTCAGTGCGTCATTTTCATAATTGTGGCCCAATGAGTTGAATATTTGCACCGTGTTAATGCAACGTCACGGATCAAAAAAGGTATCTGTTATTGGTGGTGTTAATGGAGTAGCTCCATTTGCTCTGGGCCTGTGCAAATGTAATTGGCCTTGCAGTAAATAAACTGTGGGGCCTGGACATTTACTGTAAGTATGTTCTTAATAGCACTGAATAATTTGACATGGTGTCATGTCTCATGGTTTTTTTCTAAACTCCCCTCCCCTACTCTTCCATGCTTTCTGTCTGTCTGTTTCCCCGGGCCTGTCATTCTGCTGGAATGGATGCTTCACCTACCTCTTCACCTCCCCGTCACTTCCATGCTTCCCTATCCCTTTTCCTTTCCCTTCCTCCAAAAAGATGAGCTGTATTCCCAGAAACTCAAGTACAAAGCTATCAGCGAGGAGCTGGACCACGCCCTCAACGACATGACTTCAATGTAATTTGTGCACTCTGTTTGCTTCTGCCTCTGCCTGCCCATCCTCCCTTCCCTGTCTACTCTCCTCCATCTAAACCCGATCACTCCAGCTCTGACTGTGTGATCTTGTTCCTTTAATTCATCAGCCACATCTCCCATTTTAAAACTTCCTGCTATCTCTGTTACTCAGCAAGATCAATGGCTACTGTTACTGTTACTGCTCCTCTTAGAAGATAGTTCATTCTGTGTAGCATGTTCACACCTTTGCTCGCTCTGTGGCAAAGGCTGTGAACGTGTGCTCGTGCATGTAGTTTCCTCTCTTTAAGTAGTCATAAGTTTGTCATGTATGAGGAGCAAGTATCCAATATGTTCAACAGTGAAGCCAGATTTTGTGAAAGCAGTGTATAGTAGTGTGCTGTTTTTATAACCTCTGAACTTTACTTGCTTGTGATGCAAACCAGGCTTACACCAGGCTCTAACAATGTTTCATCATGATCGATTAAAATACAAATAAGATGCATTGTTAACCTTGACACAGAGCATGTACACAGTTTGATATAGTACAGTACTGTTAAAGGAGAAGCGTGTCCATGAAAACTGTACTGAGCTACTTCCTGTGTGTATCCTCTGTAACTTGCTCCATTCCTACTAACATCTTCTGTGTCAACATTATGCAGTGTGCTCAATGCACCTCAGTTCACAATGGTGTTTGAGAATGTGGTGTTCTACATTATGATTGGCCCTGATGCTGTTTGGTAAGTCAGCACAGGTGGTTTTTTTTCTAATCCCCATAGCTATTAAAGTACATGTTTTATTATGGTTAAAAGTGGATACTTGCTTACGTTTCGGCTTTAGCTATGACCTAGACCAGTGGGTTTAGAAGCTAATGGATAGGATAATGGCTTTACATTATGCAGGGCAGCTAATCTTCTATCAACATCATATAAGTAAGGAATAATTCACTCTGGGCTGTGTAGTTGTAAGAAAATGAACCACTTGTGCTTGGATTATTTTCTTGTAACAAAATAACAGTCTGAAGTGTTATTATCCTCTTCAAAATTGTTTTTCCAACGATTAACATTTTGAAGTTACTACTGTTCTTGGTTAAAGAAGAACACATTTTTTAATTTGTCTTAATAAGTTTATAATCATGTGGCATATCTGCTACGCAAATCCTTGTGAAGTTGTTACTATGGAAACGATAAGGCATTAGAAGGAGTGCCTTAATATAGAAATGATAACATATCAGAGTTCAAATGCATAATTTCTATATACAGGCTGCAAAAGTTATATATCTTAAAATAGTAGGGAGGTTAGGAAGTTCATGCTGAGCGCTGGTTATCCGATGCCTGTTGTATTTTTGAAGTGTGAGATTGTGTGTGAGTGATACACCCCAGTGTGCTCCCTGAGCAATGTCCCTGTGATGGACATTGTGGATCATGTTTGCCGTGCCCTTTTTCTTCTCCTTTCTGGTGTGGGCTGTGCATCATCTCTGCCCCACAGTGAGGCCCTTCATCACCTTCTTTCTGCTCCTTTTCCCTGCACAGATAAATTGTTTACGCCCCATCAAAGACGCCTCCCGTCGGCTGAGTGGCACTACCCTGCTCTCTCCAGCCTTCTGTTCCTTTTTTCCTTCACCTGTCTGTCCTTCCCTTCTTCCCTTTTCCCTCATTTCTCTGTGTCCTGCTATCCTTCAGTGTTGGTTTGTTGCCCCCTCTCTTGTACAGAACCTTTGATTCTTTCTGCATTGTGTAAAAATAAACATTCTTCCTTCTATGTAAAACTATATCTCCTCACTTTTTGTCCTTGTTTCTTTCTGTTCTTTTTTTTGCTGTCTTCTTTTCATTTCTTTGTTCTTTAATTTATTTTTGAGTGGCTATAATAAAACCAAGATGGCCTGCTGTTACCTCATGCATTTTATTTACTTCCCGTGGTAACCGTTTAAGGGATAATCCTGGCATTAATGCTGGAGTGTGTGTTTTATATATAGGGGACTGCGTACATTTAAACACATTTATATATGCAAATCTATCTTTATCTCCCATTCAGATGAGCCTGAGCCTATAAGCTGTCACTTCAATAGGTTTATTATAGAGATTCAATTAAAGCCACTGCATTAACTGTAATACATGCAAAAGAAGCAGTAACTGGAAATTCAAAAGTCTTAGGCACCCTATTGTTTTTAATTGATGTATTTTTTGGCAGGTTCTACAAGAAGCTCATAAATCTTAAGCTAATTTCCTTATGAAACGGCACGCATTGTACCTGGGAACACTGTTTAAGAAAGACACATACAGACCTCCTTTAGTTTATTACTGTTCACTGCACTTTATAGTGTTTTCTTTTATGTGCCTCAGACTTCTGCATCGTACTGTACAGTAATTAGTCGGTACATTTTACCGAGCGTCTTGGAGAATCTGCCACAGCTCTTCTGGAGACTTTGACTGTCGCACTTACTTCCTACTTACTTCGGCAAAACCGAAAAGTGCTCCGTTATGTAAAGTGTTGCCTTCGTTACTGAGATACAAACATTTTTGTGTGACGTTTTTTGTTGAAAAAGTAATGTTTGGAAATACATAAAATCTTTTTGGTACTGATGCAATAATGCAGAACTCAATAACAAAAGTTATACCTAAATTCAATAGGGAGCCTAAAACCTTTGCACAGTACTGTGTATGAGCCCTTAACATAATACTACCAGCAAAGGCATTCTAATCAGCATAATTGTGTTCCTGAAAATAATATTCAGTGGTTGAAAATAGGGCTGGGCAATATATAGGCTTTAATATATACTGATCTATTTTCAAATGAAATATAGGATGAGATGATAATGTTTATATCAGTATCGTTTGATATTGCCTTACAGAACCCGTTTCTTCTGTAAAGCCAGGCCAGTGTCTCCTTTCTCACACTCTTTGTGCAACCCCACTCCCACTTTCCCCCTGGGTTTGGATGCAAACCCCACCCCACTCTTCCCCTGGGTTTGGATGCAAACCCCACCCCACTCTTTCCCTGGGTGCAAACTTTCAAATGAGGAAGGAAACAGTGTCATTGCATTTATTTATTTATTTTATCACAGACTGTTTAAAAGTGCTTGCGACATTTCACATGTGGCTGTGACTTACAGATAAATATTTAGCCCACTTTGTAGCACCATTCAGCCTAAAAATACTAAGATATGATTTTTGGTCCGTATCGCCCAGCCCTAGTTGAAAATAATATTTGGGCTGATAATAATATTGAGCTGATAATATTAATGAAAATCAGGTTCATATGGCTCTCTCACCTTTTCTGAGCAGCATGGCATGCAATTTGGTCCTTAATTACACCTTACTATGAATATGAAAAATGCATGAAAATGTTCTCTTTATTGGTCCATATGAGAATAAATCTCCCATGATGCATTTAAGAAATGATTAATTTATTCAAGCTGATTCTTATAGCAATTTGCTTCTCTTTCAGTAGAGCTTATTCTCAATCAGCATGTTTGTGTTAGGGCTGGGAAAACACTCGGGTGTGCAGGGTAGGGGTACTCTCGAACTAGGGTTGGGAAGAACGTGTCACTTAGCGGTTTCTTTTTCATCAGCGGTTTCTCCACAGAAGAATACATTTCAGTTTTCCATAAATATTCTGTTCTGTCAAGGTAAAGTCCATCAAATGTGTACTAACACTTCTTCTGCACTTCAGCTGCCCTTTCTTTACTCTGTTTCACTTTCTCGTCTCTTTTTTCCTTCCCTAACCTGCTGCCTGACTGCACAGACCGCCTCTACCAGCAACTTGAGAAAAACCGCGTTCTCTCTAGTGAACTAAGGCTGGCCTTGAATGAGGACTGAATCTAGCGTGAATTGTTTTGTTTCATATTAATAACCAAACGATGTGTGATTATACCATATTTATGACAACTACACCTTCTACTCTGGTAATCACACTCACAGCCTGGTACAATGTGTCTGTGATCTAGCACTGTGTTAATAATGTCATAAAACCTGCAGTATCGCTTATGCACGCCATAGTTAATCAGCATGCCATAAATAAACAGAGACAGTGTGTAGCCTTAAAGTACTGGGTAGTGTTGCATGGTCTCAAAGTTCCTCATCTGTCTCTTGGTGAGGAACAAGTAGCAAGATATTTTATCGCTAACTGAATAACAGTGTGTGCATTTTGTAAAGCAACAGTCTTAACTGGAGTGTACCTGTGCATGCTCTGTTCCGTCGTACATGATGACTGATTGATGTTGTTTTCTAACACTTGATGTTCTAACAGAGAAACTGTCACATGCTAAAGAAGAGAACCTCGATATGAACCAGATGTTGGAACAGACTCTCTTGGAGTTGAATAATATGTGAAAGACCTGTACACCTGACGATGTCTGCATTTTGTAACTTTCGAGTGGTTTCCTTTTTGGTTATCAAACTGCCAGACATGTGCCATATGTAATGACATATTTTTTTTGGACATTTTACACTCCTTGTTTTGAAAGTAATATTTTGGTACTTGTTCATTTTTATTCTGGTTATGCACATCCTTTGTCATTTCCATAAGAAATAACAAGGGTTGCCAAGAATTGCACTTAAGCCTCAATTTATGCACGTTATTCTGAAAGTGGACACGGTTGAGTCTTAAGCCAAGTTTAGATGAAGTAGATGTATTTTATTAATCCAAAGATTCTTTTTAAAGTGTGCATTTGGATTAGGTTTCCAGCATGTACACTGGTGCTACTGTGAAGACAAAGGTCGAGCAGTTTGTAGCTTTTACGTAGAAATCATAGACTGTACACCATAGCAGTTTGGTCTAGGGTTTTACTTGGGTGTCACTAGTAGCTCTAGCCAAAAAGGCCACCATCTACAGTGTCTGTTTATTTCCAATGATTACTCAGTGCAAAATGCCAGACAGCATTATCTTTGGAAATAATTTTTTGCCCATTACAAAAGCAGTATGGGTCAAATGCCTGTTATGAGTTGAAAGATGATTCATTCATATTTGGTCATGCCTCATACATTTAATGAAAAGTCATTTTAACTATAAGATGTATTAAATGTGTGTCCTATCTAAATTGTACAAAGCTAAATATAAATAAAACTACACCATTTTAGATTTTCTTAAGCCTGGAGTCCATTTTTTAATTTTATTTTATTCAGATATGTCAGAGTTGTAACAACCTTTTTCCTCAAAGCATGTTTTTGTACTTTTATGCACTTCTGTCTTCCACATGTGCTTTATACATTTGATAGCTTGGCTTCAGTAGAACAACATTGTTGCCAACAGCTGAATGTTATCATGTATTTCTGTGTAAAACAGCAAGGACAAAAGTAACCAGTAGTTGCATGAAGGTCAGACGAAGTTCTGTATTTTAAAAGCTTATCAGCAGTGTGACTTGTACTCTAATGCTCTCTAAACCAAAAGCAAACAAGTGGTGAAAGGCTTTTTTAGCACACTGATCCTGATATAGTGATATATTGTAGATGATGGGATTAATGGATGCCAAGACCTCTTCATATAACAACAAACCAGTCACCAGTTACTAATACACAGTTGGAGTATAGATATACAATACATACTAATTACATTGTGACATCACAATGCAAAAATGTGAAGATGTGCATCGTGGAAATATGTGATACACAAATCAGCATTTTGTTAATTATATGTCTAATGTCTAATTGCACTTTTTTTTAAGTCTCAATCTGTGCACCCTATAGAGTTTAAATGTAAAGAGAACATGCTGGTCACATGATCACATTCATGGAGTGCATTTGCCATGACTGGGAATCATTGGTCCCCGCTGGTTCCAGATCACTAACATGAATATAGGTTATATGTTTACACAAGCACTTTATACCCATTAAAATGTCATACAACACCAGTCCTATGCTGCTACAATAAACAGTGCCCGAGACAGAAGCACCAGTACAAAAGCATTTCAGCTCACTTTCACTTTCAGGTCCAGTTTGGAGTCTGTGCCTAATCTCGAACCAGTTCTTTGTGTTTAGACAGGCAAATAACTGATTCTCAGACAGGAAAACTGGTTCCAGTGCAGCACCAAAACTTAAATGGCCTAGAATCAAGAACTGCTTGCATCAGGGGCTGGGGGGATTATTGTGACTAACTAAAACTTTGTGACCTCCACAAAGAAGAAGAATGGATGTGAAATGGAAGCTGAACCTCATGACCCTGAACCTAGTATATATAAACCTACTTAAACCGGTGTATTACCATCATACATGGAGACGTATACAGTGATGTATTGATGTGGCTCTAGTCTGTGGAAAAGCAAAGCGGTTCTTTGTAGGTTTGCAAGTTCAACCAACTCCAAACTAGCACCTAGTTTACGGAGTTGTCTAGAGATCTATTTCCAGTTCCTGACACCATGAGCTTTGCTGTGGAGCTCATTATGTTTTGTTCAATCATTCCCACAAGGACAGGAATATATTATCATTTTGGCCTTTGGAAGTTTTGGGTTGTTGCTTATTTCTAAATTAAATAAATTAATAAATATTATTAATTAAATAGCCAAAAACTTGCCTTTTAATTACAGGTTATGGTTAGGCATAGCATTAATTAGCTGCATTAATAATTATGCCAGTGGAAGGTCCTCACATACAGGAGTTAGACAATGAAACTGAAACACCTGTCATTTTAGTGTGGGAGGTTTCATGGCTAAATTGGACCAGCCT
>JAOTRJ010000010.1:11552179-11564953 GCA_028564905.1 Leptodoras praelongus
CCCACCCGGGGATCGAACCCGGGTCCTTCTTGCTGTGAGGCGACAGCGCTATCCACTGCGCCACCATGCCGCCCTCCTTAGTTCTAGTGAAAGTTGTAAAGCTAGGCCATACAAAGTATAGTGTGGCAACAGTTTGAGAAAAGCCCACATATGGATGTGATGGCTTGTCATCTACATACTTTTGGCCATATAGTGTAGCTGTTGTGTTAAAGGAGAGGAAAGGGCAATGGGAACAGGAAATGTGTAGTACATATAGTCAGAAGGTTATGTATTGGATAGCTTCTATGATTAAAAAAACACTTTGTTGTACAGTTTTACAGATATTTCAGGATTCTCCCAGACAAACTGAAGAACCCTTTGATGAATCGAGATTTGAACAGTTATGTGTGTCTGCTAGTAACCAGAAAGTTGTTACTGCCAATTCCCAAACCTCCACTTTTGAGACCTCAAACAAGGTCCTTAACGTTTCAGTGCTTCCGCCTGTACACTGTCTGAATTCATTCCCTGTTAGGTTATTTAGAAAAATTATTTTCCCCCTGAGATGTATTAAGCCAAAAAGTTTAAACTTTTGTTTTTGTTGCAGATATTGGGGTTCCAAAGCTGGGTGCACGCATTATAACTACTGCAGCCATAGACGTGCACCTGCCCACCAACCCATGCCAGCTGCCTCCCTCTCTGGTGAGTGCTGATGGACCAGGCAGCTCAGTGAGCGAGGCTCCCAGCAGCACAGTGTCACGCTCCAGCTGCAGCTTCTCAGCACGCCAGCACAGTGTCAGCAGCCACACATTGGCCTCCAGCAGCGAGTGCAGCTCCACCGTACGCGAGGCCTCCACCTCTGACTACAGCGGCCAACACTGCTGCCCCCCGCCTTACTGCAGCCCACTGACACTGGGCACACAGGGAGGAGGGCACAACCCCAGTGCTGTGGTCCAGGAGCTTCTCTCTTCCCTGTCCGAGGACGCGTGCCTGGCCCAGAAGGGCCGAGTGAACCCGCTTAACCTGAAGCTCCCCAGTCCAACTGGATCAGCTAAGGCCAGCCCCGAGTTGGAACACAGGGTCAATATTTACAATAAGAGGAACCAAGAGAGTCTGGCTGTGTTTCAAACTAAGCCGTTGATCCACCTGCAGGGAAATGAGCCATTGCTGGATGAGAAGTACAGACTCATGGAGCCTGCAGATGCTCCAATTACTCACATGCCAGACACGTAGGGTATGGAGTGCAGCAGTATGGCCACCATCACCAGCTGAAGCAGCTTCCCGCTCTCTGTCTCTCTCAGCCAGCACTGTTCACTAAGACTCCCAGGCATCTTGTTCTCTAGAAGTGCACACTAAGCAACACACTAAGGACTTTGCTCTCAGTTGCCTTCTCCAGAGGGGTTTCCCAGCTTCATGGTGAGGAACTGTTGGCACATGTCCTCTCTCTCTCTTTCTATCTCTCTCTGCAAAACACTTAAACAGTGTCTGTCCCTCCTGCCAAAATTGCACAACCTTCCAGAGCCCAGGGAGAGGCACTTTGGGAGCCATCACTGGAACATTCATCAGGAATTTCCTACTTCAATGTTCGTCCGTGTTCGGTGACCGTCTGAAACCAGCAATGGGACACAAACACACTTGAGCTTTCAGACAGCCACGTAGTACAGAAATGAGGCGGGAATACTTGTGATTCTTTGTGTGTTCTTATTTCAGGGTATGGTTGAGGTGATGGGTCAACGAGGTAACCGTTTTTATTCGTTTTATTTATATGAATAACAATGTACAGTACAGGCCTACTGATCCCACTGCTGCAGGGTTACATTTGATCTGTGTTCAAATGTGTTAAGCTGTGTTACTCAGCCAAATTTCTTACCTTTGCATTTCTTACTGATGCTAACATTTGTATTCAAAATTCTATGACTGGAACAAAGCACGCAAACTCAAGTATTTTTAAAAACCTGCTTAGATTTGATGGAAGAAAAATTCAGGAATATAATATTAGGTTTTTATGAGGACTCATGGGTGAGAATGTTTATCACCCCAAACGTTAACCCCATCCTTATAGCATGAGCCTTTGAGAATACAATTTCTGCTTTTTGATTGAGGCTGACTAATCCTGTATTGTTGATTAAGGCATTTTATATAACTGATAATGGGAGAAATTGTAAAGCAAATAAAAGTTGGTTAATTCATTGAATCTAGTGGTTTTCTGCATTTGTATAAGTGGAGTCATGTGAAGTGTTTCAATATTACAGCCATTTTGGAGAATGTAAACACAGAAAAGACGAACAGATTGCAACTAATCGCTTTGCAAAACCGACTTTTCTTTATTCAAATGATTTATTCCAATGACCAGAAAACTAGCTTACTTTTGCGTCATTGCACAGAAATGCAAGAGTTAATGAAAGCAATTCAAATCTGTTTAAAAATTATGTAGCACATTTTGCCTTCATGAATCGGCCTTTAAATAAAAATCAAACTAAAAATGGACTGATGAGAGAGTTGCTATATTTATTACCCGACAAAACTTGCTAGTGTATGTGTAGATGTTGCACATTGAGCCCAATCCCAAACACTAACGCTACTGCCAAATTAGATCAGATATCATTAACATACTGACCACATTATAATATTCAGTACAGTAACATGGCATTGAGACTCCAAAAACTCAGGAGAGAAGAGAAGAATGCAGGGGTGACATTTCCCAGCTCATTCTTAAGGCAAGTGTCCAGCACAGATACAGACGAGGCTCCTGACTATTTTCCAGTTAGAAGCTGTGGGATGAAATTTACTTCTTCAGTGTCTCGGTCATCTCAGGAACAGCCTACATGTGGGTATACATACATATTTTTTAAAAAACATTCTGATTACCATAAACATTATGCAGTCACAAGTTCAACATTTGTAATTTGTAAATATTTAATTTGCATGTTGTAGCATTCAGTACAAAAGCTTATGTAAAGCGTTGCATTGGAAAGGGAACTGGAGTTAGCAGAGAGGCAATTTTCTTAAAAAGCTTATCAGCAAAATAGCATCCTATTAGTTTAAAAGAGTTTATGCAAAGCAGCTGTAAAAGAATATCAGCACCTGAATATATCCTCGAGATCACTTTTCAGTTTAAGGAAGGAGAGAAAGCCCATTTATATTAATCAGTTATCTGAGAAGTAATCAGGTGTTAACTGATCGGTGAGCAACTCCTGAGTCTATCATTACCAATCACTTCCAGAGTTTACACACACACACACACACACACACACACACGCACACGCACTAAATAAAACATGAATGACACAGCAAGCACAGGAATATACATGCCGCTAGGTTTACAGGCACTAAACATCCACAAACAGATGGGTGCAGGAGTGTGTGGCAACCCTCTACCTCCTGCACTTTATATGCCACCATAAACCCACGGAAGCCAATGGGCCATGTAAAGCACTGGCAAAGGGGCAGTGAAAATACAGGTGAAAGTCTATACCCCAAACACTTAAAGCAACTATCAGTTACTTTTCTGCTGTGAAGGAGGGCGAGATGCATGTTGTGTCTACCTCTCCCTCACTTTAATGTGCAGGCCGAGTTGAAGACCAGACTCTTCTGATTAATGCAGGTCAATAATTCAGCAGAAGCACATTTCTAGTAGCTGGAATAATGCATGCTACAAAATTTATCAGGCATAACAGGAGCCTTCATTTCTCCTGTCTTTCTGCATTTCTGTCCTCTGACTGGAAGTGATAAGGTAAACATGGGACTACATCAACCAGTGGCTTCAAAATGGAACAGCGAACACAGAGGCAGGCAACATTTTTGCACCGCTGGTCAAACTGTCGGTTACTGGTAACAGCTAAATAATTAAAAGGTGACCTAATTTCCAAAAGGCCCATTTATAAAGTTAAAGATTACACATTTCTTAATATTTTAAGCAAGGCCACTTTTTTATTTTCCTCTTTTACAGTTTGAAAATAACAAAAAAAAAGTTAAAGGGCCTGAAGCAAATGTTCATGGTCAGTACACCCCCGCTGCAAATATCACAGATTGTAAATGCTTTTTTGTGGCCAGCTAACAGTCTTTCAATTCTTCTTAGGGGATTTTCACCCATTCTTCTTTGCAAAAGTCTTCTAGTTCTGTGAGATGCCTGGGTTGTTTCCTGACGAAAGTCATATTTTTGCAGTTGTCACTGCATATTAGAACAGAGTAGAACCACCACCCTTGAGTCTACAAAATCTATCTAAAGACCTCAACTTGTCCTGCACCATTCCTGCTAACTGCCATTTCATTATGTACTGAGGAAATAACTACCTGAAACACTTCGCTATCTTCTTATAGCCTCCTCCTGCTTTGTGGGCATCAATTGTTGGAACAAGGTTTCAGGAGTGAGACCATTTATAAAACTTTCCTAACAATAACCGTGTACAAGTCATAGCTGTACCAAGCTAATTAATACCCGAGACCGTGGTAAAAGTTATCCGAGAGCTCAAATCTCGTGCAGTGCTCAAACTGCATGGTCTTGCGTGGTGATTTTATTTTTTTCACTCTAAACTTGTACAAAACAGCATACTATTCTTTCTTAAAATTCTGAAAAGAATGTTTCATCTTTATGTCAATGACTTTGAGAAGAGTTCGTCTTCTGCTATTCATTTTCAGTTCATTTTTACATAGAGGTGCCCAAAGTGTTGGATGCCACTGTAGCCAGGAGTCTGATTATATATACACACAACAACCCTAAAATGTGTAACTAAAATTTTGTTTAATGAAACTTCCGCCATCCTTATTATCCAAACCACAATGCACTGTGTGATGTTGCTTTTCATTTTTATTCACAGAGACATGTTTACCTTGAATAAATCAGCAACCAAACCGAAATCGGCAACCTGGAAGATGGGGGCTTCGGGATCCTTGTTGATGGCAACAATAGTCTGGAAAACAAAAGAGGTGTCAGACAATACAGCTGTGCTGGAAGAATTTTAGACCACAAACAACATACCAGATCTGTTTCATTGGTAAACAAAAGCTGCATGTTCCTGGCATGTTGATGCCATAAACAGACCAGGGTTTGCAAAATAACAATGTGAAAGGAGACTAATGTGGCCGGGTGCGGATCCGGTACTTAACTGTCCAAGTGTTAAAACAGCTCAAGACTGAAAATGTCAAACTTATAGTACTAAGCGAAGCCACAAATTCAAAAGGTCCTACCCAGATTTCTATTCCAAAATGAGACAGCAGAGTTTCTTTCCCCAGACATCCCCCATTTGCGATAAAAGTAAAACACACAAAGTTGCATTGCTTCACAGCTTTGCCTACTGTTCTAGACTGCAAGGCTTCTGGACATACATTTTCTCAGAGGTTATTAATTGTTTTGGGGGATGCATGGATGGGTCCAGAGCTTAAGCATAGCTCAGCGATGATTCATATCATAGGGAGTAATGACAGCCAAGAAAGGCATACTCATCCTTTGGGAAGGTAGCAGTACCATCATCTAACTGTGGCTTACTGAGTTAGAAAATATACTGCACCTTTAAATATTGTTTAAAGAACAGGTTAACAGAACAGTTTGAAAGAATCTGGCTACCTTTTAATTTGTTCCTGAGGGGGCAGGATTAGATAGAGGAACCTGGGGGTTTGCTCTATTCATCTAATGGGATTGTTTCCATTTCCTTGACCTGTTTGTAACATCTATTATAAAATATAAAAATGCACTCGAGGGGGAAAAAAAATATCAGCACCTTTTGACCAATTGTAAGCGAGGTGGTAGAAGAAAAGAATTAATTGAAAATGAAGCAGGTAAGTCGTGGGGAATACATGGGTGGTCTGCTAGATACTCAAGTACCGTTAGCAAGAGCTGATAGGCAGAAAATGCATGTGAATAATAGATGCAGGTAAAAAGCTTCTCCAGATCACATTCAGAATTGCACTCCAGCTGAACACACCGTCAAGTTCAACATGGAGAAGACTCAGAAGATTCAGAAGTGCCTGCTACTGGGCAACAAAATCTTCATTAGCTATTTCAGTTACAGCTGTTTCTAACAACATAGCAGTATATTAAGTGACATCATTGCGGTACTGAATTATCCTACCTTACTGTCCTTCATTCCAGCAAGATGCTGAATAGCTCCAGAAATCCCAACTGCAATGTACAGTTCCTGGGCACAGAACAGAGTTCATAATTACACCACAATCCTGCGATCAGCAAACACTCTGCAAATTTGCACCCTCAGTAGTTTTCATAAGAAGCTGAACATTGCCTATAAGAAGTAAATAAGCTTTTTAACAGTTTAAATGTAACGGTAAAGGCATTCTCCATTATTTGTATTGAGTAGTATATTCTGGTATATTTCTCATTCATCTTCAGCTAAGCAGGTGACATTTATTCATGTTAAAATACTATTTAATTGCTATTAACATAAACATTTCCCTAATTAATCTATCAAACCGAATTATGGCCATCTCTTTATCTCTATTCATTATCCTGACAGTAATGAAGTGTTTTAGAACAGAATAACTCATTTAGTAAGTGTTCAAGGCCTGACTGAGCTCTTCCCTAAACAGTTCCTGCCTCAGGCAGCAATATGGCAGGTACAAATGTGCCGTTCAAATGAAGAACAATAAATGTGACAGCTGCCTGCAACTAGCATTTATAAAGGATGAGCAACTCTGAGCAACTAGCAGGCAGCAACTCCAGATCTACTGCACTGTACTGAGTAAATGTGGAAGTTATAATAAATGCAATTTTTAGAATAAAGCTAATATTTCATTAAAAAGATGTGGTGGTTAGAATGGTGGTTAGGACAGGCCTTGGGCAACCACAGGTACATATCTAGCAACCCCATCTGAACATTTCTAGAGCCAGAACAGCCTTCCTAAGTAATCCCTCAAAAGCATACTCTTGAAGGGGTGTTGCATGAAGGAGCCCCCACCATTCCTTTCCCCTCTTTCACCACCTTTTGCCCCGAGGGACAAGCTCTCAGCTTAATGCACTGCCCTATGAATATTTTAGTGCTGTTTAATGTGACTGCCGTGCTTTCCCAGGAGCACAGCATCAATTTGTGAACACACAGGCAGCCTCAGTCCTAAAAGCCAGGCCACATCTAACTGTAACAAGGCCAGGCCAATACTGTATTTTGCTCCAGTCCACATCAAGACACAATTGTAGATGAGTCTGAGAGGAAAGTTTGACTCTTAAATCAGAAACACATAGAAAAAGAACCTGAATGGTGAAAGACTGGTCATAATGCCACAATCTGTGTAACTTAACAGCTCATAATAACACAAACAAATGCAATATTAGTAAAAAAAAACAAAAAAAAACAAATGAGTTATGGACAGATATTAATACTAATTACTGCAATGTCCACTACTAATACATTCACTAGTCACCAGTGTGGGGACAAGTTAGGTTCTGGGGGGCGGGGGGATAAAGAAAATAAAAACCGGTAAGCAAAACAAGTAAATAGTTGTACTAATCTGAATATTTTAAAGCCAACTGTGCATTCAACTGCACAAGACTACGGAAACAAATGAAACAAAAAGCCCATACATGGATGTTAATTGAATTGCGGTTTGACTTGACTTCAATTTTTGCTGCATGAACAAAAATAAATAAAAACGTTAAAAAGCAATGTCCTGAACCAGTTTAACCACAGTAAAGCCAATTAGTCGACTACTTTTTTAAATTACTGGTTGACTAGTTACAATCAATAGCTGTACTACCTGTAGTCTGAGTATTAAAATCACTTTAGTGTTACTTCAGAATTATTTCAAATACTCAAATGCCATGGAGCATCCGACAAGCTTGTCAAAACATTCGGTGAGCTGGGTTTGAAGCTGGGCTGCCCGATTTGAGCCGAGGGCAGACATTTGCAGCAGTCTGCTCCACTAATGGCTCTGGTAAATCATTTAGGAGCCTGAATGTGCCATTAACTACATTACGGCAGCTCCAAGCCACTCTAATGTGTGGATAATGACAGCTGGGAGGTCCCACTTGAACCAGATAATGGAAAATTAACCTTTTTAAAGAGCAACAAGAATCCATCTTTATCGGACTACAAAAAAGACTGTAGGTTTGAAAGTTAGAGCAATCCATCAAATACTTCTGACAGCACGCTGGATATAAAGAATAATGCCATCTGAAGGAGTCTTTTTTGAAAACAGCAAATAGCAGTCAAGTTTATCAAATAATAACAAATAATATTGAACTAACAGCAAATAATAGTGTTACTTACAGGAGCTACAATCTTTCCTGTCTGTCCAACCTGCAGGTCATTGGGGACATATCCAGCATCCACTGCAGCTCTGGAGGCACCAACTTTGGAAATGCATAAGATTCAGTTCATGCCAAGGAACACATGAATACTTGAAGAAAGAAAAACTCACTTAACATATAATAACAGATAATCATTTTCAATCACATTATGAACCTTCAGTGAAGAAAATGTTACCCTACTTACCAGCAGCGTTTAACTTGTCAGCCAGGTCATAAAGCAGCTTGAAGTTTTCACCACTCTTCAGACCTCTGCCTGTTAGGACGTACAAGAAGACAGATAGCCACATTGCCACATTATTGACAAGATTATGACTGGTGTCAAATCAATACTGGCTTGCTTTTCAACCTATTGATTGACCATGCTCAAAACTTATAAGAAATACTCAGCGTCATGACAGTTTCAAATTGAATGAATTAGGTCCAAGTGAAACGCACACATCCCAACACAGTCTCCTATTAGAATATAGTAGTTCTTATAAATAACCTCTGACCTCCAGACACAACAACCTTGGCGCTGGTGAGCTCTGGCCGGTCACTCTTGGTCAGATTCTGCTCTAGCCACTCAGAAATCCCAGCAGGAGCAGCAGGAGACACTACAACAGCAGCAAAATAATCTCTTAACATTTTACATTTCCTCAGGAAACACTCTTAAATTATATTTATACTCTAAACAAAAACATTGGATTTTACTACTATGAGCACCTGATATACAGAATGTACTGCTGGATCGGTAATAGACTAGGCCAAGTACCTTGTTCGGATGTCGCACTACCTCCTTGTTTAGCAGGTTCAAAAGAAGTCCCTCTTACTGTGAAGACCTTGACTTTTTCATTGCACTTGACGGTGCTAAGGGCATTTCCTAAGGTAAACACAACACAGAGATTGGAGTGTTTTACACTTTGTCATATAGGTTTTTTTTAAACATACAGAACTCCTTTTAAACAAGCAATTAGAAATACTTCAGAGAACAAAATGACAATAAGCAGAGTTTTAAAAACACCCAAGTCTCACAGAAGACAAATATATTTGCTCCAAATGGCAAAGTTTGATCTCTCCTCTAGCTAATTCTCAATTTCTCATTCATTTAACCCGTTTTAACTTCCCTATGAAACATTTCAGTGAACTGTGCAGCACTGAAGACCAGGTTCACATTTAGAGAATGGCCTTTTAAAAATAATTTACAGTACAAAGCAGAAGCCCTATGTGAAAATGTTAGAAGTAGATTGCAAAAATGAAGTACATACATATACTTGCCAAAAGATAAAGTGGATAAAGACAGCATTTATTGCACATTCTTATGCAGACTGATTTCATTACAGACTTTTAGGACATAATTACTGAAACACTGGTCAAAAGGGCAACAAAAACAATTTAAGAAATACTGATCTTCAGTGAAAATCTGATTTAATACATGGGAGTGAGTCATTTGTTGCCCATTCATCCAAAAGCAGTAAATCAGATGAGCAAGCACAGGAATGTTCTTGTGAGAAGGACAAGAGAAACTCACGACATGAATTGCAGTGTTGGGGGTAAGACCAAACATTTTAAATCCCAGAATTTTTTTTATGATTCTTGCGGTTTCACCTATATACATAAAATAGTACTTTTTTGTTTTGCATAACTGGGTCTTTGTATTCTTTATAATAGAACATAGAACACAAAAAAATGTGAATGTCCTCATGTACATGTTGGATCTTTTAATTAAGACTCTGTATATAATGCTGCACTTGTTTAAGGATAAAGAATTAATTTACCTACTCAAAGAACTGGAATTACATCCAGGTAACTACTATCTTGCCACAAAGAGTGCTACGGTGGTGATGACTCTGCTGAGATTTCAGCCCCTTCACCACCACAGAGCTCTGCTATGTATCAGTTTGGTGGTATATGAAAACTTGATGAGAAATTAAAACGGGTATACTACCCAGCACGGCACGGTGGCGCAGTGGATAGCGCTGTTGCCTCACAGCAAGAAGGACCCGGGTTCGGGATTAGCGCCCTGTCTAGGGTTGGTTCCTGCCCTTGCGCTCAGAGTTGCCGGCTGGGCACCGGCTCCCCCATGACCCCGTAACTGGGAATACTGACCCCGTAACTGACTGACTGATACTACCCAGCACTAACAAAATAGAATACAATCAATACACCTTACACAGTAGTTAATTAAAAATATTTATAGAACAATACAATTTCATAGTTACCTGCATAAACTGTCCTCACAAACGTGTCAGGGGATTTGATCTCAATAATGTCAGAGATCGGTGCAACATCCAGCTTGGCAGCCACTCTAGGAAGAAGATTCTGTAAGAAAAGATACCAATGTGTAAAGTAGACAGAAGGTATGTTGGAGAGGTTCTCTTGTTTATTAAGGCCACACTTAAACTTTTTTGGCTTTTGCACAAAGCACCATGTTTGGCAGAAAAAAAAATAAAATACTGCTCATTGCCCTGAGAGCACCCTCATGACAATGAAGCATGGAGGTGGTAGCATCATGTTATGAAGATTTTATCTGCAGGGACTAGGAAACAATGTGTATGGAGCGAAACACAGGCTAATTCTAAAAGAAAGCTTATTCTAACCTGCAGAGTTTCACTTTCCAATAGGACCTGAAGCATAACGCCAAATCTACACCGGAGTGGTTCAAAATAAAGAATCCCAACCGGCCTAGTCAAAACCCACCTCAATCTCAATCAACAGCCACAAACTGACAGAGCTTGAGCAATTTTGACAAGAGGAATGGGCAAAAAAAAAATCAGGATCTAGATGTGCAGAACTGATACAGACATATCCCAGAAAACGTTGTAATTGCAACATTAACATAGTTATCCATCGCTCAGTCCACCAGCAAGCAACGGTTCTGCTTCAAGAATATAACAAAAACAATGAACGGTGTCTGTTGTAGGTTCCTACAATAATGAAACTGTATAGCATGTTCTTCTGTATATGGGCACTGTAGTTTTATAAAGTTCTCAGTTCTATAATGGAGCAAAAATACAGGGTCAGCCTCTGAAACGTGTGAAAACGTCCATGATCTCGAACTTCAGACAGAACACAAACATCCTGTCTGAGAGGAGGGGAAAATGTCTGGATGTGAAAAATATCACATAGAGGTACCTCAAATGTTTCATATAGTGACATAATGAAACCAAATCCACCACTTAAAAAATCCATCATATGAAACACATCTAGCCAGTGAGAAATTTGAGACTAATATATCTATTTGGTCTGGGGTTACGCTACACAAGATACTGTTAAATGTATTACAATTGAATTTAAATACCATTAGATCTGCCGGCTGACAGTTTGGCTGCAGAATGACAAATCACTCTGCATATAATGGTGGGCTGGGCTTCACTTCACTTACTTCAGCCTTCTCAAACAATTCAGAACGGATAAAGTCCAGCACAACATTAACTATGGAGTGTCAGACATGATTCATATCCCATTTATTTTCTACAATAAACCCACTGAGAATAACTAACAGCAAGTGATACATACTAAATATTATAACCTACTTGACTTGAAGAGTACATAGAATGGAGAAAAACAGAAAAAAAACCCCACAGTAATAAGAGTGAGTGTTATTTAATAATTCATATGGAATACACATGAATTAGCAGTTAGCAGAGACAGTGGTCTCTGTGCTGCCCAGTATAAAAATGACTTTTTCCTCTTAATACTGTAGCCTATAAATCTGACCAGTGTAACTCATTCATAATCCATAATCCATTCAAGCAAACACCTTTGGAATTGTATAACCATCTTAAAATACTGCTAAACTGTAATCAAAATATGGAACTAGCATTAAGGGTTTGTTCAGACTTGTCAGCTTTGGTTTAATTAAAATGAACCCTGGTGTGACTGCTCTGTTAGTGTGATTTGTTAAAGTTAGTGTGAACGCTTCCTTTGGTATGAACACAATACAAACCAAAGCATCCAAATGAACGGAAAACAGGACGTGATGTCAGAAGACGAGACAATAAACGCGCTGTGAGAGAGCAGAGAGCATTGCAGCACACCTTCTTGGGTACATGCAGCAGAGGAATTAATGCCACTGTTTTAATAATAATAAGAAGTAGTAGTTAAACTTATATACATGGTGCCTTTCACTATACCCAAGGACACCTTACAATCGAATAGAAGTAGAAGGAGGAATAGAATGATAAATGTCCTTTATCCATTTTACCAGCTCTTACTGTGTTTCCAGTTGGTAAAAACACCACCAGTTATACACAATCCGATAAGTGCATCAACCCCAGCATGGTGCATTGTTCTGATAACTGGTTGGCAAAATATGTCATACATGCCTCATACATCATTTTTTACAATTTTATCCATTTATTTGTTTATTAGTTTGGTTCAAATGTAAATTGAGAACGTTTTGCAAAGCAAGACTAAAATGGACCAATGTATCGTTTGCTTGCTTGTTTGGTGCAGACCAAGAGAACCGAACTACAAGTGTAAACATATCGTCAGTCAGTCATTTTCTGTACCGCTTATTCCCAGTTACGGGGTCACGGGGGAGCCGGTGCCCAGCCGGCAACTCT
>JAOTRJ010000010.1:11618139-11633201 GCA_028564905.1 Leptodoras praelongus
TATATATACACACACACACACACACACACACACACGATGTTGATGTTTTTTTAGTTGTACATTATTGATTCAGTACAAAAAGTTCCAATCTATAATGAAATGTTACACACAAATGAAAGCAACACATTACATAACAGAGCTCTTTTCAGACATAGGCCATAATGAAGGCTGCTGGGTTTTGCATGCAAAAAAAGTGTTCTTTACATAAATGTTCTTAAACAGTGTTCCCAGGTACAGATTTAGATGGAAATGAGCTTTTAAGTTTATATATATATCTATATATTTTTTGTATAAAAGGTGTACATAAAAGATAAGAAAATTATTTAGGTTACACATTAACTCAAGCTTTCAGAGGGAAGAGAACTTTAGTGAGAGATGAGAAGATCTTCCTAATGAGGTCAGAGTTTCCTATGCTGTGTGACAGCACTCAAAGTCAGGCACTTCAGGCTGTTTTTGTTCAGAGGATGGCTAACCTGCCAACAAGCCTGAACATATTGAGCGGTGAACAGTGGAAGCGCTTTGCAAAATTACACATAAGCTCCTCTCCTGTCAATCACGGCTGCCTCCAAAGAATAATTCCTGAAGATTTGGTGGCAAAAGAAGGCTGAACCCTGGCAGGTTTAAGAGATTGGAACAAGCACATTGTCAGGTACACCAAAGGCAGTGCATGCTGAACAGCAAAGGTGATTAAGAGGAGCTCAGCGCCGATTCGGTCAGCCTGCGAGAGACGCTGCGGTCTTCCTCAATGCCTCGTCAACAGAGCCATAGGCTTAGGCTCACACATCAGCACAGGATCTTTTGGCTGGAGGCGAAGGAAGATCAGGTCTCTCTTGGTGGCCCATTTAAGAAACATTTTGGGGAGACGTGGAGTTAGACAGGGCCTGTAGTGTGCTGGTATCTACTTGAGAAGCTCAGATCAGAGGAACAGCTCACCGTGCCTACAGCCGGCTTACTGACAGATACCAGCATGCAGCACACTGCACATAATATGGAGGATCTCCATTATAAGCAAAGCATAAAAGACGGGCTAAAGTGAAAATAGGGGTGTAAAATCATTCTAACAATGTACATAATGCCATGTGTAATTTCTCTTCATATTTAGAAGATGATCACATGCTGACGGATGTTGAGAAACTGAGATTATTACTACAATGCAAAGAATGCAACAGATCTAAGTTTAGTCACATCACTCCACTGCACCTGGACCAAAGGTATATTGTTCATGTTCATGTGCATGGTGGACAAATGCCACTTTTACACATCACCAAAAGGGTTTCCTTTTAATACTTTCAGTCCTACCATCTGCATTTAACAGCCTGTGACATTAGCAAAATGACCAAAATGAGTGTTTTTTATGGTGACTGCGATACAGATGTTCTCTGATATAAACCTGTTTCTTCTTCTTAACTTATTATTATTATTATTATTATTATTATCATTTCAAAATAGCCAGAATGCAACAATGCATTTTAATGTAAAAGCAAAGAAGTTCAGTTATCGAGACGTCTATAATCTCGATATACACATAGCCTTATTTGTTTTAGCTCTTTGGCACAGGCAAATTGTGGAATGGCATTAAGAATTTGACAACGCTGCCCCACACTGAGCTGATGACTGACATCCAAATCCACTGCTGATTTCTGATTCTAGTCCTCACTCACCCATCCCTGGCAGACACTCCAATGACAGAATAATAGGATGAGAGGCTCCGTTTCTCAACCACAGACCTCAGACAAAAGACCTGAAGACAGATGAGAGGGCAAAAGGAAAAGGGGGAGTAGAAGGAAGGGTGCAAACCTGAATTATACTGCTTGAAAACCTTATCCAATTATTACCCTGAGCGTCCACTTTAGCCCAGGCTAATCAGAGGCCCAGACAGGCCCAGCTGCTCTGGTCAGGACAGAGGTGTTGGGGTGGGGTGAGCACTGCCAAATGGCAGGATACTTCTGTTCCGGTCCTTAAAGAAAAATAATAATACATTTTTAAAAAGGCGGAGGGACGGAATGAGTTCTAAAACATTGCAACAACAGATGGACAACAAGTGACTGATAGAGCAGTCCACCAAGGCCGCGTGCTAGGCCCATTTGATTTTGCTGGCGCACTCCAATAACGTAAACTTAAGCTTCGTTTTACAGATCCGGCTCTTAATGAACAAAAGCGCAGGCATAAGGAGGCAACGTTTCGGGCTCTAACAGAGATACGGAAACACACAAGGGGAATAAACAAAATCCCCAAGAGACCCAAGTTCAACTCGAACAGAAAGGGAAGGAGCTGAAAACCACAACAAGAGATCTGTAGCATTTTAATGTTTACACGGCTTAATGGAATGGAGCTAAGTATACAGTAAAGGATGATTTGTGGCGGTTCATTTCGAATGAGAAACAGTTTGGAGTTTGGTTTATGTAAAACAAAGGACCACCATTCATTAGTGACAACCGAGGCACAAAATCAAAGGGACCACAGGAACCACAGGACAGCCTTCTGAAAGTAAAGAAAATCTCAGGCAGTTGTACTGATCGTATTTTCCTCTTCGAGTCGGCTGACATTTTAACCGCAGCAGATTTAAAACTTTGAGCATAATGTAAACGAGCAAACAAAATATTGCATGAGGGGAAAAAAAGCATTAACCTCGTTGAACTGAGATTTCCCATGACCCTTTTCTACTGTTAAATGGATACATAGAATTAATCAATGAGTGGAAAATTGAACTATTAGCTAAGTATTATATCATTCCAAACATGGCATCTGAATGCATTGGATGTCATCAGGGTTTACTCCAACCTACACCTGAGGGGAAAGCAAGAATTTACTAGACATGCACACATGCAAGTGGAACAAAAGAATTAATCCAGGAATTAGGGATGGAAAAGTACCTAACTGATGGTGCACAGTGTCATCACTATGTCCAGCGTCTTTCTTTGGCGCTAATCCCCGTGAGGCTTTGCCTGTCATTCAGACTGGATCCAATGAGAGAGGGTTCCTACACAGGACACCCTGCTCACCCACACTCACACTTCACCTCACCTACCCGACACGCCCCGATAGGGCTCCTTATCATTAGATTCAGGTTAGCGTGCAAATATCTAAACAATATATATATATATATAAATAAATTGGGCAGGAGTAATTGTGAAGATCTACACACACACACACACACACACACACACACACACACACACTTGTGAGGACTTTCCATTGACAATTATTAATGCAGCAAATTAATGCGTTGACTTATCCTAACCCTAACCTCAGTAATAAAAATGCACATTTTTTGGTACTTTTTATTTTTGTATTATAACAAAAAACTCACTTTCCTTGAGGAAACCTACAAAATGTCCCCATAAGGTCAGAACGATCAGATTTTCCTAAAAAACGTGATGGTATAAAACTGGACATACAAACACCCACCCCCCAAATTTTGAGGTTTAATTTAACCTCAGTAGCCAAAAGACTTCCTGTCACAAAGAACACAAAACCGTTCCACACATCTAAAGTGACGTTTTCCCTTTTTGGGTCTGTTTTTCCCTGATTCCATGTTTGGTTCAATCTGGAACGCTGGAACGTTTTATCAACAAAAAAAAAAACAGAATAGGAAAAATGAATTTAAAGGATTTGCCATCTTGGACCTTAGAGAGCTTCACCTGAGTCACGTCAATGAACAGTACTAACCATGTCAAAATCCATCAGCGACACACTTTCCTTTCAAAGCCACTTAACGCTATATTGATGTGAAAGTTGTAGCATGTCCACACCCTTGAAGTCCATCAAGGTTCTGTGAATAAGCCAACTTAAATCTGACCCTTTCTAATATGAGGTCATCTACCGTGGGATTTATGGACATGGAACAAGCTCCCCCAAGGCCCTCTCTATTCAGGGGCCTCTTGATCAGGTATAGCAAGAAACCAGTTGGCCACCAAGGGAAGCCATTCCCTGACAGCTGGCAAATGAAAATGTAAATAGTTGCAGCCCGCTGCCTCCACATGTTCCCTGACAGTCCCTGAAGTGTCATAAACGTAGTCCGTCTCTGCCGACCCTTTATTTGAAAGCAGTGACAAACGTGCTGGCACTCAGTGTAAATACATGAGGTCATTCGACCAAGGTAAGCAGCTGTAAGGTAAAGCTGACGAATAGAGGACTGTCCAGACCATTCTTGAAAAAACAACCACCAAAAATAAAAAAAAAACCCTAAACCTCTTGGATCCGTCACTTGCCAGCAAGTCAAAATGAAACCTGGTTTGACACAAAATAAACCATTATCGGCCTCAGAGGGAGAAGCGGGCAGGGGTCGGAGCCCACGGTTAAAGCCGAAGCAGCGCTGCTGGGGGCAGGGGCGTGTTGTTCAAGGAATTAGCTGAGAAAGTGAAGACTTAATCAGATACAGTGACTGTGAAAAAACAAATCTGTAGGTGAGTCTGTGACACGAGAGACGCTTGTTAGGTCAAATAATCTAAACGCATCTGACTAAAAGTGAGCAGGCGGAGCGGCTTGTGGGCAGACGCCTCGTACTGAAGGAGACAGATATTTATTTGACTTTGTCCAGGGATTAGAGGAGGAAGTGCCTAAGCAGCCTGGTTCACACACAACCCCAGTGACGCTGCTCTGGGCACCGAACGGCTCGGCTGAAGGAATCTGCACAGTTTGACGGACAGCTCAAATGAAGTCCAGACACAAAACTGAGAGACTCCTATCCCCACAAGAGCCCAAGGAAAAGCTTGAAGAACTGACATTTCCACAAGCACTTCACTATTCCTGCTGACTTAGAAAAACAGCAACAGCAGGATCTTCAAAGGCAGGTCTCAGTGGAAAACTCCAGAACCAGTCGGTATAAGAGAGACCACAAGGCCTCTGGGATAGCGTAAGAGAAAACACTTGAACTCAGGAGCGACTCTGCAGTCTTAAAAAGCATCTAACAAAATAACACTGACGGTTATTTGGTCAGGGGAGGTAAAATAAAGTGTTTAATCTGATTGGATATGACTAATCTGGGCAGAGTGTACAGAGTGGTGTCTGTACCTTACTGCGTTCAAATATGATGGTTAACATGCAAGGCTTGAATGGCCGATAAGTCTTTATAAGGCTAATGTCAAGCACAATGCAAATGTGAATGAAAAATAGTAAAGTCTACATTCAGATTAATTTGAAAACTTTATCCCTTAAATACAATAATTTAGCACAGATGTGGATGGTGTGTAATACTTTATGTGATAAAAGTATGGGCAGTCAGTGCTTCTCCACCGGGTCTCTGCTCTACACAAGACTCACGCTCCACCCCACCCTCCCATTAGCACTGCTTTACCAGACTGTTCCGTCACTTGCCCTCTCCCTGGAGAAATCCCTTCATCCATTAACATCCAGCATCTCCTCCCTCCAGCCAGTGCAGTGACACCATCAACATCCCATCCTCCCGCCCACACACCCAGGTCTTTTACAGCATGGCACTTGCTAGGATTGTTTATTTCCTTCCTTTGTAAAAAAAAAAAAAAAAAAAAGAAAAAAAAAAGACAGATGTCAGCCATTTATCCAACCTACTATTGATCAAGCCGTCAAAAACAAAAGTGTAACAAATTATGGGCCTTAGCTGATGAAAGGACAAGATGAAGTAATGCCTTTGCAAATACTGCACATTAATCGACAAGCAAAATGCTGAAAAATACAAAATGCTGCAAAACGCGAATAAATCTGTAAAATAAATCTACATAGATTTATCCTACCGAATACAGGTGGCTCACGGGAAATCCGGCAAGGTGCCATTATCACAGTGAGGAACACATCCCCGAGCCAAAGAACACATCTTTAAATGCTTTGCTGCATTTATGCTTTTCAATCATTCGGATTAAATTTTGCGTCGACAAAACCGACGAGTTATTGTACAAAGCCACAATGTGCACCGGCAGGCTTGAGAGGACAGACGAACACTGGAAAACATGTTTGGCTGCTTAACAAACGGGTAGCTGCTCGATTAATAACATCTGCTGCAATGAAAACATGCAACTAATCTGGCCCTCGTTACCAAATAACCAAGGGCAAAGAGTTGGGGAAGGAACGTGATACTCAGTACAGACTGTGAGACAGGGAGGACTCCAGCCAAATCTGTGTGGTTTAGGAGAGTCTGCACACAGAGCAGCCAGGGGGCTTATCTCCCTCGCAAATCCTTACACACATGCATGCACGCACACACGCACACACACACACACACACACACACACACTAGACTACAGGGCAGAATTCTAGAACTCTATGGCAAACCAATCGCAGAAACAAACAAACAAGAATCAGAGAGGTACAACTATGAGAGCTGGTTTAAAATGTACTACAACCCCAAGGACACAAAATAATAAAAGTAATATATTGTACATACAAATAATTCACATGTAGTTGTATTTGATCATTCCATTATACATACAATACCTGTTTCTCCAGAATCCGCGAGATCTCACCCAGGGTTCTGTCCAAGCCAGACACTTTGTTGTTGGCCCACTGGCCACTGTCCTGCCCCTGCAGCTGCTTTCCCAAATCCTTCACCAGTCGCTGCAGTCTGCACACATACACACCCACACACAAACAATGAAGGCCATACCCTCATGAGACAATAAAAAAAAAAAAAACAACAAAAAAAACAATCATGCCTGGTCCACCACATTTATTATCCAAATTTACACAAACCCTCTTGGCTGATGCAAGTCTTTGGTAGGTGTTAAGTGTGTGTAGGGTGTGAAGGGTTTAAAAGACAACATTTCAGAGATAGGAGTAAGCCAAATACTTGTAGATACAGCTCAGGTGTGGGTGTACATTCATTATAACCAGAGCTGGCAGCTTACTTGGCCTTGTAAGGAGAATCTGGAATCTGCATCTTCGCCTCCACGGATGTCTCATACTCCTTAGCCCTGAGAAGGAAGAAGATGAACAGTCCATCAGAGAGCCTGAGTGAGCTAAATCGAGACGGAGAGTAAGAGAGAGAGAGAGAGAGAGACAGAGAGAGAGAGAGAGAGCACTAGGGAGCGAGATCTCCTACACATCAGCCTGAGGACATGAGGAGATAAGAGGACAGTGAGAACAAAGAAAAGATCAGGAGGTCAAGCTGTCTCTCAAACTGTTTATTTAGCCTGTCAGCTGCTCTGCGAAGTTCCAAAACAATATATAAACTCGTATACCAACAAGTGTAATGTTCACTTGGACAAATCCATTTAGCTAAACTTTATAGACAAATCAAAGACCAACAAGTCCCATATCTAGTTTCAATGTTTATATTGTTTATAAACATTGCAGCAAATCCCCAGCCTAAGGGGTTTAGCCAACATCCACATGAGCCGTCCACCGGCAAGACAGATTCCTGTCTATTCCACATCTCGCCGATAAAATTGATCGATCAGGTCCTGACAAACCACCTGAGGGAGAGATGACCCGCAGCTGATAAACTCTGCCACTTTCCGGAAGACCGAACTGAAAGATTCCCAGAAAGCCAGAGCCACGTCTATCTTTAATATCTAAAAGACTGCTTTTTCCAGACAAAGTCTAAGACTAGTTGCAGATTAAAAAGCATTTCTGTTGAGCCTGCCAATGTAATTCAATCCAAAAACAGCCCTCATCCGTCAGCCCATAGAGGCTTACATTTAAATACACATCAATAAAGTTTATTTTAAATGCTCTTAGAGGTGTACTGACACATTGTTGTTCTCAATGTGCAATTTTCACTTTAATGAATGCCATACGAGTTAGGCTTAGCATGATTAATTAATGACAAGTTGAGTGTTTAATTAGGGACCAGGGCAAGCGGTGAGTCAAAAAAAATTATATCAAATGCCGTCAGCAGATGTCGGATTAAAAAGCCTTATTCTTGATCTTTAAGAGGTGAATAAATCAGTCGGTACACTATAAACTTGAATTTGATAACACATCACAAGGGAACAGGAATTCTGGGAAAAAGGCCACAGAGTCCTACGTAGCATTGTAATGAACCCCCGATCTGACGTCAGGGTTACATTTTTTAAACACTACCTCTTACAAGAGGTAGGTGAAGTTTACAGTCTATACCAACGTTACATTAAAACAAGTGGAAATTCCAGAAGTTTAGATATTTGCTGCTTTTCTGAAGTCTAAAAACAGAGGCACAGAGATTATGGTAAAGGCTACCAAAGTCATAGAGATTTAATCCAGACACAGGTTACACAGGCCACCCTCACTGTATAGTAAGAATACTAAAGCCCATTGCACCAGTGTATTATTTAGCCTGACTTCAGAGAACACAGCATAAAGAATGCAACAGACTGTTCAGGGAAGGCTTGAACTATACCTGGCCTCTTCATCATCCTTCGAATTACAATATTCATCTCTGACAGCTTTATACCCGTGCAGGTTAAATGGGGAGCAATGGCGGGCCATCAATCACTGGTGACGGCAGGCCCCGTTAAATGGGCCAGGGAGTTATAAATATTAGTAATCAGAATCAAGGGGGGGAGGGAGGTGGTGTAGTGGAGCTACACAGCTACAATGCAGAACTAATAATCAATTCATCACGATCTGCCCCAACATTCACCTCCACCCATGTTGGATAGAGATAGTCCCCCCCCCCTTACACTGGGCAATAAAAATGTCCATGTGTCCAGATGGATAAAAAAAACAAATACGCTGTATCCGTTTTAAAAGGTGCAATGTGAACTTGAGGCTTTGGCACTACTGGTTACATGGAGGATTTGGCCAGGTGCTGCTGCAATATTTTAATGTTGGGTTTCAGAGGCTTTCAGTCATGGAACTTCACTGCTGACAGATAAGGAATTTAAACTGGAGCCATGGAAAATGCACAAAAAGGAACAAATAGGGACCCATCCATAAATTCTACAAATGCACATGAGGACACGGATGTAATCTAGATTCCGGAGTCATAAAACCTAGGATCAGTTCAGGTGCAGTCCTCATTATATAAAACATGTCAAGGGGAAAAGAAGAGAACAGTGTTTTTTCGCTGTGCCTTTGTTGACTTCTGTATGTCCACATCACATGTTGCCTCTTTCCCCAGCCAGAGGAAATTTTTCTGGTAAACTAACTGAGAGTGGTGCGCATTAAACAGGGGGTCCTTTGTACGTAGGCCTGTACAGTGAGCACTCTGTTTCCAAACCTGCACAACCTATGCACTGGAAAAAGCATCACACAGAGACAGAAAGAGACAATGGCATTATTTTAAAGTTCACTACAATCACATAAGGGGAAAAACATAAAGCAATGGATTTGTAAAAGCTTAGTAGGAAATAGTGCTGGACTCAGCAACAATGGACTGGACTAAAGGAGCTTAATGATGACAATAGGGGACAGGACAACCTGGGAGGCCTGTCAAAAGTTCTCTTGCCTTTGCCAAACTCCACCCTGTGCTCCTATAAAACGCCTCATTTCCACCCAGCAGTGGAGCCGCTAACCTCGCCGTGCTGGGACCAAAAGCAGCAGTGATTTATGACATTGAGCGTCTGTTCTCTCTCAGACCTGGTGCTCCAGGGCTCGAGCATCGAGTGACAGCGAGCAGAGGGGCTCAGGCCTGTCACTTTCTCAGCTCCAGCCCTGTAGAGTGCCACTCACCAGCCCAGGCTGCTGAGATATTAATGAGCAAGTTCAGCCTGGCCTTGCTTATAAAGTGTAACACACTCTCTGGCCAGGAGCTTGTTGCACACCTAGAACTGGAAACTTCTTTGAATGAATTTAGTCGAAGACAAAGTAAAGTGAATTTTGACAGTGACTACAGATCATCAGTTAACTTAAGGGCTAGTTAAAACCTGATACAGTACCATCAACCAAGCTCAGCAAGTGACCATCTACTTGAGAATGGTTAGTTCAGGCCGTTTAACTACCAGCGGAAAGCAAGAACAGGTCGTTTACAGGTAGTATGTAGTAGTGTGTAAAGTGGTCTTAGATCAAACTTGTCACACAGGGTGACACATCACCGCCCAGTCAGAAACCGAAAAAATCCATTTCAAGCTGAAGTGTGTATCTTAAATCATTTGAACAAAACCCAGACTGACTGTTCTAAGATCATATAGAAAAGGGGGCTCAATTTATTCATCTCATGTACATGTGTACATGTTCTGCTTAATCTATCATGCAAAGAGAATCTAATAATGCATTGAAAACTAATGAAGTCACAAACCTAATCTGCATTTACACATGCTCAACAACAGAAGTACAGCATTACATAAATGGCAAAACTGTTTTCAGTATATTGTGAGTGTTGTTACGCTATCTGAAATAAAAAATTGCTTATCTCTGATTGGTTGAACAATCCCTTATGATTCTACAGTGTGTACCGTTACAAAGCAAGCATGGTCACTGAAAATTAGGACAAGCGGCCAAGAATTGTCCAAGCACAGAGGTATTCATGGGTGTGAAGCTGTAAAGGAAGAATGCATGCTTCCTCTCACTAGGGTGTACATATCGCTCATGAGTCAAGGTGCAAGTCAGAGCACCTTCCATTCACCAGCATCTACCAGCATCTACCAGCATACAGCAGTGTCAAGGAGTACAAAAAAATGTACTTGAACTTGAAAAAATCTCTAGTTAAAACTGTGCTACATGGTGTAACCATTTTTTTTAGTACTCCATAAACTCAAAAGGAGCCACTTATGTTCTAGGCAACAGCAAAACTTACTTTTTACTGCTGCAACCAGCTGCTGATTTCCTACAATATAACCCAATACAAAAGCTCCAAGAGGCGTAGTGATCGTACGGGGAGGGCAGAGAAGGGTTATAGATGGCCCTCGGCTAGGTTTGCCACTCCCACAGCAGCTTAATCTCTCCTGACTCCTCCTTACGACGCCATGAAAAATAAGTGCATGTGTCTCAACTCTCTATCTGTCTCCCCCGTCACAGTAAAACACAAACACATACTACAGCTGTGACAGGGAGCAAAATTTATAGTGCCCAGGTCTAGGATTTGACACTGAGGCACGCTGCCTCCTATTTGTTGATTACTATTGATTTTCTTTGATACTTCATTTAAAAATCAATAGCGGGGAGAAAGAAAAACAGGCATGGTTTACACATACTTTAACATACCATTGTACACCAGAGGAGGCTTCAGTTTTGGCAGCGCAGTGGCAACCAATTAGGAGAAAAGCTCTTAACAGGTGAAAGCGAGGGAGCCTTCCAGATCGATTCTCACTTTTTCCTCCCCAATCACACAAAGTGGCCATAAATTAAGCTCATCAGTGTTGCTCTGCAGACAGCCATGATGCACAGTGCCTCTGCTTTCCATCTCCTTGTCACTCATAAAGCTCTCAGACATATGCCATGTTGTCCTATAGCCATATGAGTGACTGTCACGCATGAGAGAAATATTGGGAAGAAAGTAAGAGATAGAGAAGAGAGAGAGAGAGAAGACAAAGACAGAATAGGCTAAGGGGGAAAAAAAAGACCTTGAGTTCATCCGTGTGCGGAGTTTCTTGGCCTTTTTCCGTGCTTTCTTCCTCTCCTCTCCATCCTGGTTAGTCTCAGGAGTCACAGCAGTGTCTGTCACTATGTCTACGATGTACTTCTTTAAAGACAAGTGCTCCTGTGGTAAAAAAAAAGAGAGGACGCACATTAGAAGTTCATATTTCTGTACCCACTCACCTCCAGAAACCAAAACGACCACAATGTTAGAAGGTAGAATCGAGGTTTTGGATCGTATTAACAGGAGTGCAGTATGTTTACATAACCAAGTAATAACTAAAACTTTAATAGTATTTAATACTGATACCATAACATTATTTAAAAATAACAGTACAGCTATGGATTCCTGCAGACCCCCACAAACTATGGATGTAGAGGAGCATGCAAGTACACGATGGAAATCCTGATTCTGTTTATCCAACATATCAAAACCCATTTTGTTCTGCATCAATCGCCTGAAGTCTTCTGGGCACTGTGGGCTGAAAGACTACATTCTGAGGGAATACTCTGTTCGGCTGGGTGGGTGAGTGCTGACAGCACACTTTCAACAGTTAGTGGATATCAGCTTTGTTCCTTAGGTTTGGAAGGTGACACTCTGGCACCAAAAAACACACACAAGCTAGGATCTTAAAATGATTTGCTGTGAAAATGCTTGGCGAGAACAGCCTGTAGCACAGTGACCATGAAAATCATCAAATGTTAGTTTATGGGCAAAATCGGGGGATAGAAGACGCCTGCCTTCTAGAGATCCTTTACCAGTTGCACGTTCTGTGTGCACTTATGTCTTATGAATGTACATGCAATATAAATGTTTTAAAATCTGCTAAAGTCTTCTACCCGGTCCATTTTTTTTTACTCGCAAAAGAAGCAAATGCATTTTTTACGCACAAATTAGATTAAATGTAGACATCTCCAACAATTCCAACAGTATTCTCTCCAATTTTTGAAATAAGCTTTTTACAGAGTTTGGGAAGCACGTGAACATTTCCTTTCATTCATTTATTATTTAAGCCACTTATCCTACTACTTGCTCGCAGGGGGTGCTGGAGCCTATCCCAGTGCTCACTAGGCAGAAGCCAGGGAAACAACCTGGGCAGGTCACTAGGCCATCACAGGGCAGACACACAGGCAGACATTCTCACACACACACACACACACACTCACTCATAGCTAGGGGCAGTTTAGCATCTCCAATTCGCATGACTTTGGACTGTGGGAGGAAACCGGAGCTGTGGGAGGAAACCAGGAATATATAAAATGGTGGACTACTACCATCAGTGCTTCAGGCTGATAGCTACTGAACAATTTGATCTGTAGGGAAGATGATGAATGTGATGAAGACAGCGTCGAAGAAGAAGAGGAAAATATGATAAAAAAGACAAATGAAGAAAATTAAAAACGAAGGGAATCCCATAAATAAAAGTAAATAAGACTTAAATTAGGAAGCTTTCGTGCCAAGTGGTGTACCAGAAAATCATTCGACTGTTCGAGTGCAACACTAGTTTTAACTAAGTTTCTAACTAAGTGCAACATCAGTGCTAGATGAAGTCATTATTTTGTGAATTTTTATTATGTGAATTATTATTTTCTTACATTTAAGTACAGTACTTGTCTATAAAGACCTAAATCTGATTCAAACATAAAGGCCATGTGAGGCAACCTAGCTATAGTCAAGGGATCTTAACATTAACAGAGCAGCCTGCCAAAGCCAACCTGTATGCACAGTATCTAAGGAATCTCTGCACAATGCACACCCTTTAAGTTCTAGGGGTAAAGATAAGCTACAGCACTGAAAGCACAGGTGTTATCAGTTGGGCACTGTGCACAGTAATTACTCCTGTATCTCCGCCCTCGCCTGCAGTGTGAGGGCAGCGGAAACGCTGAAAGACAGGTCAGACTTCCCATCTAGACACCACTGGGTCTACTCAGATAATGCTGACACATCCATGGGAAGAAAGACGGATGTAACTCAATTTAAATGACGCATGTGCCAGAATGCAATTATCCAATTATCCTGTCATCCAGCACCTCAGAGCATGGACACCGAGAGAGGGGAAGGAGAAAGATTCGCATTCAGAGCCTCTACCCACCCTTTCCGCTGCCATTCCAGGTAGTTTTACTGCAGGGAACACAATGTCAGTTCTTATCACGCAGGTGAAATGTGTTGGCATGTCAGACTTCTGAAATCTGGTGGTACAGGGGGTCTCTTATAACCTGTGAATTGATTTCTAATGTATGGAAATATAAGTAGGGAATTACTAATCATTAACCAGCCTTAATAATTACTGTTTCTGGAAATGTGCAGGAACCATAATTATTCAATGCACGGTGTATACAGGGAGAATCTAATAAACAATCTCTCTCAACTGTATGTGTTCGGGCAAAACCTATTTTACAATGCACTACTCAGTGTCAGGTAATAAGATGATAAACACTGAAATGGTCAAACTTACCACAAAGATATACCAAACAGATACTGGAAGTTAGTTATTGGAAGTAGACATTTAAAGTAGACATTTAAAGAACTAAGAAATAGTGTGTAAACTGGATATATTTCTTTAATAACTATATATTTTCTGTATACACTATCTGTGTGTAAACTTATTCTCCTATTATATCAATCACTGTGCTTTTGGATTCTTGAACATATTGGGCAGAAGGTGTTGATTAATTGTCTATAACAGCAGTTCTGACAGTAGTGACGGCAAGCCGACTCATTCACCAGCACAACAAGAAAAGCATTCGCGCCATCTTCTGGAGATCGCAAGTCCGAATTCCAATGATGCCACATTAATCCGTGACCGGGAATCCAACGGGTCGTGCTCTCAAAGAAGGAGGAGCAGCATGGCCAATCATGGGTGTCTGCGAGCTCACAAATGGGTGGCTAGCGCTTTTCTCACAGTGTGGTCGTCAGTCCTCCGATGTCACATGATCTGCAGTTTGAAATGATGCAGTCAGCTGGCTTCATGTGCCTTAGAGGAAACACGTGACAACCCTCATACACCCTGTTTGGCAGCTGTCATGTGATGGGAGAAATGCCTCACCTGGCTGGTGAGGAAAGAGCTTACAGCTACTGTAATAATAAAAATAATAATAATAATAATAAAAAAAGAGGAACTAACATGGACATAGCGTTTTTAATGGGAAAAATGGTAATCGTTGACAAGCTACTTTAGGGAGTGTTGTCACTGGAAAATAATCAACTTGTTGATTATTGTTGATTATTTTCCTAAAACAGCACACTTTGAGGTCTTACATTTACATTTTCAGCTTACATTTATTTCCTTTGCACGGCTGAGCAGTTGAGAGTTAAGGGTCTTGATCAGGGGCCCAGCAGAGGCAGCTTGGTGAGGCTGGGATCTGAACCCATGACCTTCTGATCAGTTGTCCAATGTCTTAAACCACTGAGCTACCACTGCACTATCTTGAATTCCTTACATAAGTGATCCCCTATACTGCTAATCAATAAACTCTGTAAACTCACAATCATGCGTTCTTGTAATTAATAATTCTGGAGAAAATATACAGTAAGGCGGGCAGCATAGTGGCGCAGTGGATAGCGCTGTCACCTCACAGCAAGAAGGACCCGGGTTCGATCCCCGGGTGGGGCGTCCTGGGAAATTTCTGTGTGGAGTTTGCATGTTCTCCCCGTG
>JAOTRJ010000010.1:11652447-11667123 GCA_028564905.1 Leptodoras praelongus
GCCCATTCCCTGTACAGGGAGTTAACCATACCCATTCCCTATGCATGGGGTTAACCACGCCCATTCCCTGTACAGGGAGTTAACCATACCCATTCCCTATGCATGGGGTTAACCACGCCCATTCCCTGTACAAGGAGTTAACCATACCCATTCCCTATGCATGGGGTTAACCATGCCCATTCCCTGTACAGGGAGTTAACCATACCCATTCCCTATGCATGGGGTTAACCACGCCCATTCCCTGTACAGGGGGGGTAACCACGCCCATTCCCTATGCAGGGGGTTAACCTCGCCCATCCGCTTTACAGCATGTTAACCACGCCCATTTCCTGTACAGGGGGTTAAACACACCCATTCACTTTACAGCAGGTTAACCACACCACTTCACCACTTCACATGCTTCACATGTGTAGCAGTTATGGGAGTGAAAGAAGTTCACTGAAGAAAGCAAAAACCATTTATTTACATTACTTACAGAAATACCTTTGTGATTTATAACCTTCTGCATTTTAAAGAGGTATTTTCATATTTGTTAAAAAAAATAATTTTAAATTAAATGTAATAATACTACTACTAATAATAATACATTTAGTTTACAGTGGGCATAAAGTTAAAAGTATACAAAGCGAAAAACAACCAGAAACCTTTTAGGGAAAAAAAGAAAAAAACCTTACAATTACCTACATTTACATTTATGGCATTTGGCAGACACCCTTATTCAGAGTGATTTACATTTATCTCGTTTGCACAACTGAGCATTTGAGGGTTAAGGGCCTTGCTCAGGAGCCCAACGGTGGCAGCTTGGTGGTGTGGGAAAGAATACACCCAAATAAATAAACACCTAGTTGCGCAAGTGTGCACAGCCCTAGACTAATACATGCATGTCTCTTAAATTGTGAGGGCGCTCCCAGTGCACGGCCCACTTCAGGTCACCCCGCAGTTTTTTTTTGTTGGACTCAGCTCTGGGCTCTGGCTAGGCCATTTAAATACACTGATCTTCTTTTGGTCTTTCCTTTATTGATTTGGATGTATGCTTTGGGCCACTGTAGCTTAACAGCAGAAACCTGAAGTTTTGGACTAGAATTGCTGGGTATTTATAGTATTTATTATTCCCTCCATCTTCATAAAAGCCCCAGCTCTGTCTGAAGAAAAGCAGCTCTAAAGCTTGAAGCTGACACCACCATGCTTCACTGTGCATATATTCAAACACTTTTGGTGATGTGTTTTTATTATTTTTATAATTGGCCTCATCAGCCACATCAAAATTGGAGTGATTTGGGCTTGGATGTTTTCTTTGGACAAAGAGCTTCCATATAGGCGCTCTACCTTAAAGCCCAGACATGTGAACAATATGAGAGGTTGCTGTCACATGCAGAGAGTAATCAGTACCTGTCAGATATTTCTGCAGCTCCTTTAATGTTGTCATAGGTCTCTTGGCAGCCTCCCTTCACATGGCCTTCATTGTGTTCCATGATACAGCTAATGTTTTGGAAAATCTTTTAAAACTTCCCTGATGGATTACCTTTCAACAAGAAAGATACCGTACATGCTTTCTAAGCTCTGTGCAGACCCTGCCTTCAGTAGTCAGATGAAACAGATGAAAAGATGATGTCCACAAACAGCTGGTCTTTATTTGAGGTTAATCAGAATAATTTCAATGATGACAGTTGTATGATGATTTTTGACCATGAACAAAGCCACATCCCCAATTCTAAAAGGGTGTGTACACTTACGCGATCAGGTTTTGTAACTGTTTTTTCCCCAAAATGGTTCTGTTTGTTTTCAATGTAATTTCACACAGAGGGTAGAAAAGGTTCTGACACGATTTACCTTAGTTTTATTCATTTTACATGACAAAAACCTGCAATTTTATCAGGGATGTGTAGAAATGTATATCCACTATACCTTTGATAAGCATTTCAGCAGTGTTTATGTGCAGTGTTTTGTAATTTGTTATTCTCCCTATCTAAAGGGGAATTAATTACAATCCAATATATGCATCTTATAAGTTATCTACATCATTGATTTGTCAATGTCAGCAAATACATCGACCACTTATCGCTTTAGTCAGTATTTACTGAACAAGACACATTTGAAAATGTCCCAAAAAGTCAAAAACACCAAATGAGACTGATTTTCCACCTCAGCACCCTCTCTCAGGTAAATTTGAGCCAAGCTTGTCGTGGGACAGAAACACAGACCTTTGCAGCTGATCTGAAAGGCCTTTTACTGAAGCCAGTCAGGAGAGACAGGATGCAAAGTCACAGCAGAGCCCCTGTGGAAGTCTTGATCTTCAGGCCAACAGAGGGGCTCCTGTAACCTTAAACCTTGCCCCACCTCCTCTGGCTCCTGCAGACACACAGGCTCGGGCATCGAAGAAGGGTCACAGTCACTGGAGCACAGTCAAGGAATCACTCCATTCACAAAGGACAAGAGAGGACAAAAGGGAAGGAGGGGAAAAAACACCACCACTCTTTGCTGCCTCGCTGGTCCCCCACAAGAGGTGCAGCTGAAATTACCAATTAGTTTAGCAAGAGAGGGCTGGCAAATCTGATTGAGGCTCTAATCATTTCTAGTTACTGGTGAAGGGAGAGAGGCAGATGACGGCATCTCATTGTCTGCGTGACATTCGATCCACGGGAGGGAGGGCGACTCTGGGGAATCCCTGAGCCTAAACAAAGCCGTGCAGCAAGAGTTCAGCATGGATTCCTGCTCCAGCATGGATTACTTCAGACCTTCAACCCCAACCTACCACAAGAACTTCTGCCAGACCTGTCCTAAAAGACATGACATCTGAGCCAGTGTGGTCGCAAAGCTGAACAATAATCCTCTGAGCCATACAAAGAGCCTAGACAATATTTATAGACTTTCAGGACAAACCTAGGGCCCTAAATACAACTCCCAAACATAGACCATCCTGAACAAAAGGATTCTTAAATCAAAACTAATTCAAACAGACAGACTCTTAGCTGGGGATTAAAGCATGAACACAGATGCAGTGCAGGTAACTTTCCAGAAGCATAACTGAATACACGAGAAGGGCTGGCAGAAGGAGGGCAGAGATGCTGTGAAACAGATGTGTGAGATTGATGGACTGGTGGGAGGAGTAATTCAGAGGAAAGTGCCACTGCATATTTGGTTAACAGAGGACTGAAGAAGTCAGGGCCGGGACACAGGGTAGCAGTGGCCAAGCTTAAAGGGAAGTTTGACAAGCTAAGCTTCACAGACACAATAACCGTATCTGCTTGCACTACGTACTTCTTCACAGTTTGGTTTCTTTAATATGGTGACCTCCTTGCTACTTATTTGACATTAAATTCACAAAATATTTACAGAGACAGAATACGCTCTGGAATATAAGAACATTAATTGTTTTGCCGTAATTGATAGCCAAAACAAAGACAGGGAAAGTTACCAGCAGTGCAGTGAGGAAATGCTGGCAGGCAGCCAAAACTGCAAAATAAAATGTAAAAAAAAGAAAAAAAAAAAAAGAAAAAGAAACCTGTAACTCCAAATGTAACTGTACATTTTTAGATAATCCTGTTACAAAACAGTCTGCAGTCCACATAACTGAGCAGGCTAAGGGGCCAGGTTCCCTATATTGCTTTACCCCAGGTTTAATCATTTTGTATTTAATCTGTTTTTGCAAACTATAATGCAATATTATGTAAGCTATTATGCAATATTATTATTATTATTATTATTATATTATTCAATGTTTTGCAGAAATTTAACCATGTGGGCTTCCTCCAGGTTCTCTATTTTAGAAGGTAGATTAACTACTCTAATTTGCCTGTAGGTATGGATGAGCGTGTCAAAGTGCATGCATTGTGCCCTGCAATGAACTGGCATCCCATCCAGGGTGCATTCCCACCTCGTGGACACCCGTGTTCCCAGGATAAGTTCCAGACTCCCGGATCCATCATTCATGAACGAATGAATAATGGAAGACTGAACAAGTACAATTCGACAACAATGGTGACAACAAGGACGCATCCACTGCCAACAACCATTGTCGTTTCAGACGTCTGACCTTGCTGTGACCTTGCTCCTGTATAGATCAAGTTCATAATCTAATCATGTCGTAGTTACAACGATAATGCCACATACACACACACAAAAAAAAATTTCAACCACTTGTTCCTGAGATATCACACTAAGGAGAATCTCAAATGGACAGCATGGACAGATGGAGGCATGGGCAATGTGAAAACACAACACCCAACATTTAGTGCTGTGACATGAAAGTAAATTTAAACTGGCTTTAGTATCAAACCATAAAACATTTTAAATATCATAGCGGTTTGAATACAGAACTTTATTGTAAATGGTGTAAAAAAAAAAAATTGGTACAATATGCATATTCATGAATGCCCTCTCTCTCTTTCTCTCTCTCTCTCCCTCTCTCACACACACACACACACACACACACACACACACACGTCATAGGCTATGGTGGTATAAATCAGGGTTTGCGACTGAAGAAAGGCCTGATAAGAAGTAATTAGGTGTGGGGCTGCAGGTTAAAGATGTGGGCGTTATTAGAATATAAGGATAAATCACTTTACTGGGACAGTCATGTCTCTGAGAGAAAAGGTATAAAGCACTGGTTCAGTGCCCTCTACTGCATCAACATTGTCTACTCCAGGGAGTCCTGGGATGTTATGATGAAAAAACATGATGTGATACAACACCATAGACGCAGTTAGCATCTAGAAGTGTAAAAATAATCTTGTATTGTTATTCATTTCCATTCATTTATTTTTAGCATAACTGATCCTATGTCTTACAATATGTACAGTGATGGACAAGTAAAAGATGCAAATACAAACATGAATTTAACATGTACAGAGTAGAAGTGGGCAACTGTACGGTTGTAAGTACAATATGAACAGCATATGTACATTTGGTTATACAGATGGCTGACAAATTCAATGAAAAACCAGTGGCTCTGCTTGGGGGTTTATTTATTTATTTATTTTACTGCCATGGCTTTCTTCCACTTGTCCCCTTAGAAGGAAGTGTCATTGCAAATCAATACAACATTCTCCTGATTGACACTTTTATCCTGTAATGAAGTATTTCTATCCTGATGGGCATGGTCGCATCCAGAAGGACTCATCACACACGTCTCCAGTTTATTCTGAATTACGATAGTTAGAGGCTTGATCGCTGTGATGAACTGGATTACTTACATTCAAAGTAGATGAGAAAAACTGTAAAACTTGTTTTCTATTCCCCATGACATCCCACATTGCACTGACTGGCATCATATAGCAGGGCAGGCATGGAAGGGGTGGGGTTTGGAAGGGGTTAGGCTCAAAATAGGCTGGGCTATGGGGAAATTCGGGTGGGGGTAGATAGAAAGGGGTTTGGCTATGATGGGACTGGAGAAATGACTGAAGTAAAAAAAATGATTAGGTTAAAAATGGGTGTGGAAATAGATTTGGGGTGGAAAGTGGGTTGGGCTAGAAAGTGGTTGAGGAGGAAAGATGTTGGGGTGTTAGATATGGGGTTGAAATGGGTTTTAGGATTGCAAAAATGTAGAAGATTTTATGGTAAAAAATAGGTTGAGGTGGAACACAGGTTGGTATTTAAAGACATTAATTTGAAAAAACTTTTCCACAAAAAGTTGTCGGAGAGGAAAGATGCCATGATGCATGCTCAATAATCCACAGAAAAGATGTTCAGGTAAGGAGTTGGTTTTAGACTTGTGGAAGGGGGTTTGGGATGGATAGAGTTTGGGTTAGAAATGGTTTAGGGTAGAAAGAAAATGGTCTGAGGTAGAATGAAGGTTGGGGTAAAGAGGTACTGGATAGATAGGAGTGGAAAAAGTGGTGCTTTAAGAAGAAAGAACATTAAATTGACCACCAGGGAATTGTAATTGAGCAGGAAAACTGTATATGGTTTGAGGTTATAAAAGGGTTTTAGGTTGAAAAGGTGATAGAAATTGGATATAGATTGAAAGGGACATTGCCATAAAAAAATAAAGTGTATCCACTCAGCTTTTCTGTCCTCTGAGGCTGGGAACAGATGTAGTGATGTAGGTTGGTCTTTACAGCCAACAGCAGCGCATTTCAAGTGCATTTTCCTTAACTTAGACATAACATTGGAGCGACTTGGTGAGAAATAAACCAAAAATAAAATGGCCCCTCCTTCACAAATGTGATTCCCAAGCCATGGGTAGAAATACATACCCATTTGGTGATGATATTCAGTGGGGTGGTTTGGTATTATTCCAAATGATTTCGTTGTGATACAGGATGCAATACAGATTCTGACCAGAGTGATTAATCCCACGTTTTCTGAAACAGGCAGCATGGGTTGGTAGGCACTCCAGAGATCCAATTGTATGTGCACAAAACCTGAAAAGGTGAAATTTTCATAACATGCCTCCTTTAATATTTTAATCATAAGAACACACACCAGATAATTCAGTCAAGCCTCAGGGCCACACACTTGGCGATTACACTGAATGATTTCTGAGTGGCAATTTCAGGGATCGCATGGAAGCTTGCATGATCAAACATGACTTCAGAGCAAAACAAACACAGAAGCTGCTGATTGCACTCGAGTGTAAAACTAAATTCTAGGAAGTAATTAGGTGTGCGGCTGCAGGTTAAAGATGTGGGCGTTATCTAGGTGTGGATAAAGTCATGACTGAGAAGATGGAATCAGTATTGCTTACACATTTTGAATCGGAGGCTTTGATCCAGTCAATAACGTGAAGATTATATCTGAAAGCCCCTACAGGATCTTTTACAGGAATGATAATCTGTTCAGATCAGCCTCGATTTGGGGTATTTCGATTATTTCCGATTATCTTCTAGTGTCGGGGCAGCTTAACTTGTGAGACAGGGGACTGTTAGTCAGAGAGTCCAGTCCAGTTGCAGAAGGATGTGCTGATATCAAGCTGGTTAAACTTGGAGATAAGCTTGGAAGGATCACACTGAAATCAACACACAGCATTCCGATTTAAAAATTGTGACTGGTCTGGTGGGTCAGGAGTGGCAGAGTGGAGTGCCATGGAGATTCCTTCCTTTGTTGACCTCATGTGGCAGTAGACAATCGAGTGTGAGTCCAGTGTAGCAGGCAGACAGGGTTTCAAGAGTGAAAGAAACAATATCTCAAAGCACTTGACAATGATGGGCATGAGTGTGAGAGGAAGGAAGACACTCAGGGCCATAGCAGCAGACTATTTTGGCAGTGGCATGATGGTGACAGCTGCCAGCGCCAGGGACAGATTGAAAAAATCCATAAAGGCTCAGGCCAGCTGCTCTGCGCAGGCTCTAAGAAAAACAGCCAGGTATTTCATCAAGGCTAGCTGCCTTGCATTCACCTTGCTCAGGGTGGAGCGAACATCTGAGGCAGGGAGCACAACAGGCTGCTTATAGGGCGTTAGATCTTCTTTGAGGATGACCTTCTTATTTCACTGGTCAAAGCGAGCATATAAGTAATTGAGTTCCTCGGGGAGGGAGGCAGAGCTGGTTGGGGGCACAGTGCTGGGTGCTTTGATATGCAATTGCCTGTATGCCTTGCCACATGCACCTGGGAGTTAGATTCCCCTTCTCAGGTTGGTCCTGGCTGAGCTGTAAGCCTGGGCAGCAAACACACTCCACTTTGTGTGCTGTAATTAGTGCTGGAGAGTGAAGTTAGCATCCTCCAACCAGATCTTGACAGACCTTGCGTGTGAATTTCATGTCTGTGATGATAGGGGTGTACTCGAGGAACAGGTACAATGAGAGATGATCAGACTGTCCCAGATGGGGGAGAGGCATGATGATGATCCCACAACAGATGCGAGATGTGTTGTGCATTCCGAGAGCCTTATAAAGTATTATAAAGGTAGCCTTAATAAAAACATTTCCTTGTCTACATGTGTGGCATGAGCCACAAGCAGTACTGCTAGCCCTGTCCCTGATGCCCATCATTCCTGTTTGCCTAAATCTTTATTATGTACCACCAACTACACATCAAGAACTTTTGGCATTGAAGAGAGCACATGTGAGCATGAACTGCCTGTTTAAGGTCTTTCCACAGCATCTCAATGGCAATCAAGTCAGGACTTTGTCTCAGCCACACCAAAACTTTCATTTTGTTTCTTTCGAGACATTCGGAGGTGGACATGCTTGTGTGCTTCATTGTCCAGATCATTGTCCTGCTGCATAACCCAACTGCACAGGTCAGAAATGACAGGCAGACATTCTCCTTCCAAATTTTCTGATAGAGAGCAGAATTCCATAAATTGTGACAAGTTGCCCAGGTTCTGCAGAAGCAAAGCAGCCACAGAACATCACACTACCACCACCATGTTTGACTGTAGGTATGGTGTTCTTATGGCAGAATGCAGTGTGAGCTTTACACCAAATGTAACAGGAGCCATGTCTTCCAAAATGTCTCCTAAAAGTCTGGTGGGTCATCTAGATGTTTTTTTGGCAAATGGGAGATATGCATGCATGCTCTTTTTGGTCAGCAGTGGTTTGTGCCTTGCAACTCTCCCATGGATGCCATTTTTGCCCCATCTCTTTCGTATTGTGGAGTCGTGTACATTGACCAAAACTGAGGTAATAGAGAAGTGCAGGTCTTTAGATGACCCTCTAGGGTCTTTTGTGACCTCCTGGATGAGATATTGATGGGCTCTTGTTGAAATTTTGGTTGGCTGCTCACTCCTCTGAAGGTTCACCATCGTTCCAAGTTTTCTCCATTGGATAACGGCTCTCACTGTGGTTCACTCGAGTCCCAGAGCCTTAGCAATGGCTTTGTAAGCCTTTCCAGATTTCAGTGACTTCACATCTATATACAAATCTTTTTATAATTTGGCATTTCATGCTGCTTTTTGAGACCTTCTAGTCTGCTTCACATTCAACAAGTCTGACAGTAATCATGCCTGGGTGTGGCTGGTGAAATTGAACCCAATTAAATAGTCAATTGAATCTGGTTAACAGGTTAATTTAGTAAATAGTTACATTTGCACACAGGGCCATGTAGGTCTGAACAGCATTTTTATAATAAATGAAAGCATCATTTAAAAATAACTTTTTCTGTTTACTTGGGAACAGTAAGACAACTACATTGAAAGTAGTTTGATGACCTGACAAATTCAAGTGTGACAAATATGCAAAAAAAGAGAAAGAAATTGGAAGGGGGTAAACGCTTACACAGAATTGGATGCATGCAAACATGACATGAAATTTCACATTTTTATTATTATTTTAATTACACTATTTGATGTCAAGTGCAAAAGTTTTATTTAGTTGGTATTTTTTATTTCATGTCACTTGTAGCTTTTCTGTAGGAAAAAAGTAGAAAAAACTATTAAAACTCTGAGGCATTTACTACTGGACCACACAAAGAAATACGATTTTTGTGAAGTTATCATCATTGGTTAAGCTCATTGCTTCCTAATTAATTTATTATAATATCTGAATAGTGTTGAACAGCAAATTTGGATTATGTTCAATAAGAGTAATGCACAACAGGTTTGAGAATTACTGCACTGTGGGTGTAACAGAATGGCACTATATCTTAGTGCTCCAAATATCTGCATTTGTATTTTTGGAACCCTGGAAACACTGGAAAAATATTACTGCCTTAAAGCCAGTTCTGGCTTTGACAGTTCCTCAGTCTAAGCTAAGTTCATAAATGTGTTTTAAATCCTGCTCATGGTGTCGCTACTTTCTTTTTGCCCCTGCCCACAATATTTTGAAATGATGCTAGTCAGCTGACCATCACACCCATATGTCCCAGAAACTGTTGCCACAAAGCGGGAGGCACTTGTCTAGAATAAACTGAGACCGAGTACAATCCAGACCTTCTTGGTCAACACCAATAATGCTCTTCCAGCTGAATTAGCTAGTGCAAAGCCTTCCCAGAAGAGTAGAGGCTGTTACGGCAGCACAGGGTGGGGAAACCTAAATCCATATTAATCCTCCTAGTTTTGTAATGGGCCAGATGTTCACATCTGTTGGCTCGTATAGTGTACTTCCCAAAATATAAAGAAACCAGCAGTGTAATTTCAATCACTGCAGTTACCACCGATGCAGCATATACATATCCTGCAATGGTGCACATTCATGTCACAACTGGACCCAAAGTGCACCACTAGACTCGACTAGACGCCCTGTGAACAGTCCTGGGAAGCTTTAAATAAAAATAGAGCATTTGTGTCCATTTAGGGCACATGATCTATTCATTCTAAATAATCTATTTGTATTGAGTTACATCCATTCACAGGACTAAAACCAAACCAGGACCAGAAAACCTGCATGCTGTCCATTTGATCACAGAGCAGACAATTCGCTCATCAGGATGTTCATGTTAGAGTTGCGGTGTTGCAGCTGAACTGACTATAAGTCAATGAATATAAAATGTGTGTTTGTATGTAGTATACAAGTGAAGTGTGCACAGAGGCAAAGGATCTCTGCAAGACTGTTCTGTCCTTACACCATTTACTAGATTCACAGTACGTATGGTGGCGTGTCAACAGTACAGCTTAGATTAGATTCCTTTATTTTCATTGCATAGAGTACGAGGGGATTAAGTAGCAATCCAGACGGTATAGTCACGCATAAAAATAAAAAATAAAAATGTCAAAAGTGCAAAATAAGCAAAATATAAAAATGCATATAGAGAGGCTGAGACATTCCACATTTGCTGAATTGTAGTTTCCCTATGAACTAGTAGTGCAGTTAAGAATGTATAGATACAAAAGTGGCATTGGAATGTAAACATCTGTGCAGTGGCTCTATAAATCTAAGTGTAAGTACTGCGGTACAGATAGTCACACACGTCCCAAACAGTCAGTGTTTGTCAGAGTTCAGTTCTTCAAAAGAAAGCAGCGAGCAGCCGATAAACTTCCGGCCGGCACTGATGACCCTCTGAAGGGCTCTCCTGTCCGTTGCTGAGCTGAGATACAGTTTGTCAGCACTCTCTCGATGGAGCAGCACTAGTAGGACACCAGCAATTTCTCATGCATGTTGTTTTTCTGAGGATCCTCAGAAAGTAGAGTCACTGCTATTCCATTTAGTTACTATTGCAGTGGTGCTAGTGGTCCAGGAGAGAACTTCAGGGATGTGAATACCCACAACACACTTTCCACACAGTTCTCATTGGTGTATAATGGATCAGGGTCTGCATCATTGTTCCAGAAGTTTGTTACGAGTTCTTACATTTATGGTATTTAGCAGACACCCTTATTTATCTCATTTATACAACTGAGCAGTTAAGGGTTAAGGGCCTTGCTTAAGGGCCCAATAGTGGCAGCTTGGTGGTGCTGGGGCTTGAACACCCAGCCTTCTGTTCAGTAACCCAACATCTTAACCATTAAGCCACCCCTGCCCTTCAGGGGCCCTTCAGCTACTGAGTTCTTGGGGAGTTCAGGACAAGTTTATTCTCTGAACACCACGCTGCCAGTCTTTGGACTTCATCCCTGTAGGCCGTCTCGTCTCCTCTTGAGATAAGTCCAACCACAGTCTAGTCATCTACAAACTTGACGGTGGTGTTGGTGGGATGCATGGGCGTACAGTCATAAGTGTACAGAAGGGGTATAACTGTCTGGGTACGGTTATTCCGAAAATCCTTGATGCAGTGGCAGGTGGGTTGGGAAAGTCCTAAGTTAGTAAGTTTAGTGATCAGTCTGTCCAGGGTAACTGTATTAAAGCCAGAACTGAAGTCCACAAAAAGACTGAACAGAGTGTGTGCACCCGGCGCATTGTTCTGTATGGACGACGCACACAGAGCTACTGTCAATGAACAGACCACAACGGGCGGCATTCAGCAGCACTCGTCATTAATCCTCATCTGAACCATATTCACCATGATTGGAGATTACATGGCAATCTAGAACTCAGAACACAGAAGGATACGCAGCAGGAACCTTAATCAAACACCACAGAACCACGTACCAGCCAAAGTAAACACACAGCATGCTGCGTGGAGGCATGGCCATGCCAGTGCACATCGCACTACATTAGCTGGATCAACGTGCAGCTGCCGCAGGGTAGCATGGGCATGGCGAGACAACCAAAGCACTGTAGGAATGTCTGTCTGGCTGCCTGGTGTGTGTGTATGCGTGTGTGTGTGTGTGCTAGCTTAGCTAACGACTGTACGGGTTCCTGATTTTTGCCCCTACTTCTGTAAGGCCAAAGTAACAACGCCAGGGATCCCTGTTCTGTTTAAAACAGTGTTATCAGACGTCATCTGATAGACCCCTCACTCTGAGGCCCTGGGCTTACTCGCTCACACACACACACACACACACAAATGAGGGAGGAGTAGGGGGAACTTTGTTTACACACCGTCATCAATCTGCACTCCCTCCAGGAAGGCCCTAGAGAGCAGCCAGTGATAATTCTCTCACCAACGCACCTTCAAAGCCCACTCTGACACAAACCAGAAAACAAAAGGAATGTTGAAAGGAGAAGGCAAACTCAACAAAAATCCAACTGGCTCAACCCTTCATTTCCCTCTACTGGCCACAGGCTGAAAAAACAGCCATGCCATTTCACGCTCTTATTGCCATAAACAAGTCTTGCTGGGTCTGAAAACTATAACTCTTATCAAGAATTTTGCTCCGAGAGCCATTACAGTATCTGACATCATTTCCTCCATGGGGTAGTAGTAAATCTGATTGACTGTCGACTGCCAAAGCCCAATCCACATTCCCGAAGAGTAGAGACGGGGTTATCAGGAATCTTTATTGAGAGGTCAGCCAGACTTTCCTCTCAGTGACCTAGCACCAGGCAGAAAAAAAAAACAAGAAAATGCCAAAGAAATTAGGCAGCACTCCCTTCTCGGATTAGCTTCGGCAAGGCAGTGCAAAGCTTTCTCAGGGAATACGTCTTAGAGCATCGGGTTATCTTTAGGTCACAGCGAGAAGTTTTTAAGAAATGTTTCATATATGAATGAATTATAACAAAACAAGCACTTTGGGATAGGCCGTATGTAGCACGCGTGAATCAAACCCTTCATCCAGTTCATCATCCTGCCGTTGGTGAGCGTGAACAAAACTAAAGGTCTGGTCCATTTCCTAGTGAAACAGCACATGAACATCATACAGCATGATTCAAATACAGGAAGTAAACCAAACAGTGTTTTTTTTTTTTTTAACGTGTGGGCTGCTTGAGTCCAAGCTGGAGTACTGTAGAAACATTCTGGATGACTAGACTGAAGAGCGCAAACAGAAAAGAAATGCTGGACACACTTCACAAAAATTATTACTGACATTATAGAAATAAACATTTCCTTATCAACAGCTCCATCTCTTTGCACAGTGTGTGTGTGTGTGTGTGCGTCTGTGTGTGTGCCTTCAAAAAAAAGTTTGTTTACATTTTCTGCCACCAGCTTTCTGACCAATGAATGAACAATTTTTATGAGCACATTTCCAGTCCTGCTTCTTCTCATGACCCTCAGCAAATGTTTCTTGTTTTTCTGGACCAAACAGAAGACTAGGCAAAAGTTAAAATTTCCCTCTGATCAAAACCAAAGCAAGCAAACAGATGAACAGATAAAGTTTTATATAATCATAAAATCTTTATTTAAATATGTCTGTAAAGATTTTTAGCCATCCCCATGTGTCTCTGTAAAGCTGCTTTGGACCAACATCCATCGCTAAACGGACTATATAAATAAAAAAATATTTGTACCAGGTCAGTGTGGCTGGATTTGACAATTCACCACTCAGCGAAATGTTTATTGTGGCCGAAAAGCCACTAAGTTCCTACCTTACACTCCACAACGCTCTGGTCCGATTCACACGTGACGTAGATCTCATCGACAGCCCGGCGCAGGTTATCGAACAGGAAGGCCCAGTAACGGGCCCTCAGATCTACTTTGCGAGGCTGCCTGGCTTTAGTGGGGCTCTTTTCGGCTCCTTTCTCAAGCATGGACCCTGCAGCAGCCTTGCAGTCCAGCCCTAAAGGCTAAACCAACACACACACACACACAAGCGCACCATTATTTTACACTACTAACTTCACAAAAAAAAGCTTATCGATTGTAAAGAAGCTTAGACTCAATAGTCCACAGAAAGCTGGTCTTTGCTGCCCTCTAGTGGTGAAAAGGCATTTCGCATGAAACCCATGCACAAAAATTCTTCCTACCTGCTTTTTGTTCCTATGTTGTGCAGAGTTGATGCGCTGAGCTCGTGCATTACTGCTGTTCTGAGACTTTGTCTTTCCTGCAAGGATTAAGAAAATTGCTTAGGTTAAGCATATGAATCAGCAAGAAACAATTTACTTCCTGGTGTATTTCGATCTTGGGAGGTGACTTTGTGGAATGAGCTTGATATTAAACTCAAGAAGAAGAATTATATTAGACTGTTTAAGAGGATGTCCAAAAAAATTATTTTGAGAAGTACAGGAAGGGGTCTTGTTTGACTCAAGCAGCTGAGGCTCACTGATGATGATGATGATGATATGATAAGGAAGATTACGATGACACTACTGGTTCCTGTTTTCCGTTCTGTTAGTGTTGGGACCACAAGCCTATCTGCATATTCATTATCTCTATGTAACTAAACATCAACACTGCAGTAATTATTAAGTTGTGCATGATGGACTAGTGCAGCACCTCAAAAAAATTAAATCTAGTGGAAAAAGTTTCTTTTTCATAATTTAATTTGAAAATGGTAAACTGTCCTATTTTATTTTCATTACAATATGAACTTACATACAGTAC
>JAOTRJ010000010.1:11684106-11696155 GCA_028564905.1 Leptodoras praelongus
GGACTACTGATCGGAAGGTCATGAGTTCAAATCCCAGCACCACCAAGCTGCCACTGTTGGGCCCCTGAGCAAGGCCCCTAACCCCCAACTTCTCAGTTGTATAAATGAGATAAATGTAAGTCACTCTGGATAAGGGTGTCTTCCAAACGTCATAAATGCAGATGTAACAGAAATAAATACACACATAATCATTCATGTAATTATCCAATAAGCCCATCACTGCTGCCATAATCAGCTAATTTGGTAGCTGCATGAATGAGCAGATGTACAGGTATTCCTATTAAAATGGCCATTAAGTGTACAGACAGACACACAGAAATACAGGTACCAAACTGTACTTTTCCTTTTTAATTCAAGGTAACATGTTTTGTGCTCTACCCGAGACCCACTATACATTTTTAAGGTACATAAACAGATCTTAAACGAATGAAATGTTGCTCTTGCTCTACAAAACATACACCATTGATGGTAAAATCCCCAGTGACGAGGAATAGTAGTGTTTGGTACTTTTATTTCTGAGTGCTGAGTGGTCTGACCACAAAAAACTGCAGTATCACTGGATACTCCAGGACAGGGCACCTGGATCTCAAACACAGGCACGACATCCCACACACACACACACACAGCAACCTGAGCTGAGGCTCAAACAGGTGGCCCTGGAGCTGTGAGGCACCGATGCTACCTGCTGCAGAGTAAACCCAGACATACACCCTTCTGTTAAAGGACCAATGATACGGCACGATTAACTAGACTACAGAAAATATCCAAACACTCTTAGAATGAATGGACCTTTATACAACAAATGCAGTCATGAAGAGTTTTGACATTGTTGCACTGAAAATGGGATGTTCTGGCTTCTTGCCAAATGTTAAATAACTACCTGAATTCACTCAGTAAATAGCTGAGAGGTACTTCAGACATCAGAATGGGGCATAAAAACAAGCTACTTTCTAGTAGTTTAATCCTACAGTTAAAGGTGTGCATGTCCATGCAGGAATTCACCAGAGGTCATGAGGAGGCAACAGTACCTGCTGCGCCACTTTATCATATTTTTAATATTTATAAGACTTTCATTAGGAAAAAGTCAGTACTCTGGTTTCTCTTCCACACACAACCCCAGGTAAAGTCAAAAGCATTTTGCATCAAGTGCAATAGCTCACACCAAAATTACACTCCTTTTGTTACTCAAAAGTGCCATGCCATTGCTCTAGCCTTTTATGTCTTGACACATGATTTGGGTAATATTTGCTAAATATTATCCTGATTTCACCAGCATGTGCTCAAGAATAATAATGCGTAACGCAGTAGTTATTGCTCATCACTAATATCAAGATGACAACCCTCTTGAAAATAAGCAAACGCAATCAATTCAACCTAGGCACCTGGTCCAAGATATATTTTTTTTACTAAATTATTCACTACGGTTTGACGAGTTAGATGCTGTGTTTCTATTTAAAAAAAACTAGTAAAAATGGGTTGCGAAATATTTTGTGCAAAATGAGGCGAAAAATACTCAAATTACAACGAGGAGGTATGAAACAAGTTCTCCACAAGTTACATTCATTTTCAGAGGAAAAATGAAAGGGAAAAAAAAGACAAAAAAAAAAAGAAAAAACAGTAAAAACCCTCATCAGACACTGCAATGAAAAGTTAAAAAAACAGCCATCTCAGTCATGCTGATACATAAAAATAATGTATTAATGTCCATAGAAAAAAAAAACAAAAAAAAAACATTGGGGTAACACTGAATGAAATGCAGGGTCTACCCTTCAAAGAGAGGTAGAATTGTACATGATTCCTAAAACAGTGGACTGAATTCAAAAGCAAGATTGAATTGGCTAGAGAAAAAACACTGAATATGACGCATGTGCAGCGATCAGGCTAGTCCATGTGCTGGTGCTACAGTTACCAGACATTTCTTAAAGAGACCAGGCATTATCTTCACAGAAAAAGCAATCAAAAAGCACATAGAGTATTTTACATTTTTTTTTTACCTATACTTGGCATATAAAACAAACTAACAATTGAATAAAAACATTAAAACTCCCCAAAGAACATACGAAGTGAAAGCAGTCATAAACCAAATGCCTTGATTCATTTGTCATAATATCAGCGAATAATACACAAGAGGCAGTAAAGACAGTTTTGTGATTTACATTATTATGACACCCACCCCACCCCCATCGTTATGCTACGCATCTTACAGATGACTGGATGTGTTTGCTTTTTACCTTTTCTTTTTTCTTTTCTTTTTTTTTTTAACCAGTCTAAAACCATTTATAAAACAAAGCATAAGAGAAGCTGTTTAAAAATAAAACTTCAAACCTATAGTAAAAATCAATAAAAAGTCAGCATATCTATCAAACAAGCCTTCCAACTAAAAGGAATGCATGTTGAACTCAAGAGCAAAAGGAACGTTTTACAAACCTGACAGGAAAATACATATGTACAAATGTTATATATACATATACACACAACTGAATATGTATATATTTATATGTTTATGAAACCATTTTGAACTGGCCATTCTGGGTGAAAGGTCGATGGCTAGTGAGGGCAGAGTGTCCCCTTGAGCACCAAAAGGAGTGACATCAGTCCTCTTCTCCACAGCACTTTACATGAAGTCCAATTTAGGCAGAAAGGGAACAGCAACTCGCTTTCAGTCTCCTCCATTGCCAAGCCTAACAAATATCTGTAGAGTAGCTAGGCAGTCAAAGCTGAGGAATTTTTGTTCTTTCCTTCAATTACAATTATACTTGTGTGTTTATATATAAAAAAAAAAAAAAGGTATGCATACCTGAAAGTCAATCCTTTAAAATTGTCGATAACCCACCCCCATTATCCACATAAAACATAGTCGGCAAAAGTAAAACAGTAGCTGAAATCCTCATCAGACTTCAGAGTTGTGTACATTTCCGTCCCCCACCCCATTTTGAAAAATCCAATTTACTAAAACAGTCAGGTTGATCTGCAAGCATCAGACGCCTCAGTCGGGGGGCAAGAGGTCATGCAATCGAAACTTCTCTCTTATGTGTGGCCGAACGTCTTCGTTCTGCATAAAAACATATAGACAAAAACGATATGAGCCGCTGAGAAGTGATGAGCAGCACATCAGAAATAAACGAGTGCCCCTGCATCTAAATAGAGAATTACAAAACAGAAATGTCCATCCTCTTAAGCATGCGCATACACATACCAATTCCACCAGCTTCTCCAAGAATGGGACCAGCTTCAGGAGCTCATTGTCATTCTTGTCCACAAACCAGCTCTCAATAGGGATGCCATTGGACAGCTGCAAAGAGGAAACAATCTGTGTGACAGATTCTCCCACACACAAAGAAAAGCAAGAGAACGAGTAAGCCGACTAACCTGGTAGGCAAAAGCTTGAGGCGAGTTGTCAATTATTATAGTTTTGGACAGATCTCTCCCAAGTATGTTAAGGTCCTTGATGTAGTTCCCTTGGACGCACACGCAATGCTCACGAAACAATCTGTGCCTGATTACAAACAGAATAAGTTATTATTACATTAAAAAGGCAAATTAGCAACAAGAAGAAGGTTTTATGTTAAAAGTTCGCAAGTGACAAAAAAATCCTTATAAAAAAAAAACAGTACATAAGGAAGACAAGGTAACACTTGCACAAAAGCAACTGACCTAACTAGCTGCTTTTTCGGATCCAGAATGTTCAACAGCTTGTCAGCGTACACTTTCTTGGAAGCAGTAAAAAGAATAATCTGTGAAAGACATCATTCAGTCAGTCAACATTTGCCAATCAATAAATTTGAAAGGAATACATCTGAAAGAGAGTATTCATCTGCGTTCATACACCCCTTAACCACCCGTGTTAATGCGGCGGAGTACAAAACGATGCACTCCCTTTCTGGCGCACACACCTTTTGAGATGTCAGGATCCTCCCACTGATACACTGATCGATACATTATCAAGTATCACAGAAAACAAACAAACAAGCATAATAACAACAACAACAATAGGGGAGTGTGGAAGAAAATGTATAAAATATTTCATTTTCTGTCATCAGTGTCATTCGGTACTTTTAGGTATCCCTTAGGCTTTATTAATACCTTCTGTACCTTGAATTTCTAAAAAATATCTCAAAGGTTTTGTTAGACACGGACAGAGCGCGGGAGAGAGAGAGACACGGACAGAGCGCGGGAGAGAGAGAGACACGGACAGAGCGCGGGAGAGAGAGAGACACGTACAGAGCGCGGGAGAGAGAGAGACACGGACAGAGAGCGGGAGAGAGAGAGAGAGAGAGAGACACACGGACAGAGAGCGGGAGAGAGAGAGAGAGACAGAGAGAGCACGACAGAGAGAGAGAGAGACAGAGAGCGACACAGAGAGGCAGAAAGACACAGAGAGAGCCAGACAGACAGAGAGGGAGAGAGCCAGACAGACAGAGAGGGAGAGAGAGCCAGACAGAGAGACACAGAGAGAGAGAGAGAGACACAGAGAGAGAGAGACAGGGACAGAGAGACACAGAGGGAGAGAGAGACACAGAGAGAGATGCAGCCATAATGCAGGTACAGACAGGAACTACTGTGCTGCTGTTACAGGTGTTTTATATAAACTCTTGCTGGTTTCTACAAAGTGTTAAGCCATAGCTTTAATTTGTTTTAGAATACTTGGGAAACAGAGGAACATTAAAAACATTTGACCCAGAAACATTAAGTCATTGCTTCATTGTCATAGTTTCCACAATTAATTATAATAATTCAGTCATTACACAATTAAGTATAATGTAGCAATGTAAATTATTAATTAGACAAGTTGTACCCATTGCCAACCAAGTGTTCGCTTTCAAGTTTCAGGTTAAACCGGAAGCTTCGTTGCAGAGAAATGGGGACACATGGATGTGGGGAATCTTACCTCATAAATTTGGGACATGCGTTCCAGGAACTCTCTGAAAAAGGGTCGCAACCGTACATATACCTTAAACAGAAACCAAAAAACATCTGCGTATTAACAGGAAGCTTAATCATATTACAATAGAACCTTCCAATACACTGTACATTACTAACAACTAAATGCCTTAAGTTCAGTACATGTTAAAACAGTTCTCCCCTTATAAACTGTACCCCTCATCAGAATTAAACATCTGTAGCTAGCAGCAACACTTCCAAACCTTATATTTATACATGTTAAACTCACAATAACAACACTCTAAAGAAGAACAATGTTAAAGGCAGTCAATTAATCATCACACCAAAATCTGGAAATCACAGCACATTAAAATGTTCAACTTTCTGTATCTTCAGATCTTAGCATCTTTAAAAGAGAAGAGGGGTCTACTATCAAAAAAGAATGATACAGTGCCCTGCAATTTGATTAACACGGGTAACATGTCAGTTTCCCAGTCCATGCAGATCAATAGCAATCGTTCAACATGATGCTACCACCTCCATGCTTCACTATATGCATGATGTCTCAGGTTGATGAGAATTGTTGGGTCCATGTTGATAAAGCCCAGCTCTGTGGCATGTCTGGCTTATGGTTTTCCATGAACAGCTTCTTCCACCTGAGCCATCTCCAGTCAGAGGTTTTATAGATGTAAAAGGTGTGCTGCCGGATGTTTAACATTTGAGTTTTTTTTTTTTACTAAATCTTGACCTTGCCCTCGTTTTGTCAGCTCCCTGGTCTTCATGTTTAGGTGTTTTCTCTAATAAACGCTGGGGACTGCAAGAAATAGACCTATCTATATTGAAATTACGCAACAATTAAACCAAGGTGAGCTTCGTTCCATTAATTCTGTGACTTCCGATTGCTAGTTGCACTAGAACAATTTCCTTCCAGGTCGCATAGGATTTCACAAAAACAGGGATGAATATGCAATCACAAATTGTACGGTTTGGTTTATATGTAAACAATTACAAACTATATTGATTTTCCGCCACCACTTGGTGTACTCTGCCATTTGATAAAGATTAAAGCCCTGTAGTTTCTGTGATGCACAAAATGCAGACAGAATCGTGGAATTCGGTAAGCAAAATGGAAGTCACGGTTAAACACAGACATTTTTAAATGAAATGATGTGAGAACTACATAAAAACGGGTTCTAGGTGACAATTTTGCCTGCATGAGTGCACAGGCACATCAAACATATAGCCAGAGACAGACACTAGCCAAAGTTAATGAAACTTTCATTTAATTTCATTATAATAAACTTTAAAAATCAAAGTTAATACAGAGTTGCCCACAACGATAGTGTAACCGATGCATCTCTGTGCTGTAATCTGAACAGGAAATACAGTCACTTGTTAGATTAACACAAGAGACTAAAACTGGCCATTGGGACAGGATACTTCAGTGGACTATACAAGTGGCTTATAACCAGAAAGTAATCTCCCCTTAAATACAATTACTTTTTTTCCCCCTCCATTTCATCCACCTTGTTCCTGCTTTCTATGATACCTTGCACAAACACAAATGGGCAAAACATCTGGTCACTTTCTGTTTTCCAGTTGGCGTTGGCAAAATGATCAGTTATGCAAAAGTCATTAATCTTTTGCGTTGAGGAGAATAGTGTAGGAGCACAATCATTTCAAAGGCTTAGACCTGGATGTATTGTATGAATGTATTCGTCTCTGTGATTTCATTTACTGAGGAATGATAGGACGATGGAAATGGGAGAACTGGTGCGTACATGTAGTTTTATCAGCAGAGGAAATATGAGCACAATGTAAATTTACTTCTTTATAAGTAATGTAAATAAAGCCTTAAGCAACAGACACTAAATAGGTGTTTTAATACCCAAAAAAACCATTCTGCACTGCCAGGCTTTTTGTTTACAATGAAAGCTTCAGAAACATCACTTTAACCTTATAAAGGACGACTCATCTCTTCGTGTTCTTTACATTTGGATTCGTCAACCCACCACCCCACCCGAGTTATACTGTATTAAAAACTAACAAGGGGCAAAAAAGAAAGTAAACAACAGTAAAACACTGCAAAACAGATGCCACCCAACATCGGCTATTACGGCCACATTAACTGGATAGCAGAAGTTTCACCTGTAACAATTCCTGCAGCTTTAGCTACAGTAATAAGGCCAGTATAATTGAAAATTATAATAAATGAAAGTGTATTTGTAGTCTTTGGGGTTATACTAGGATTGCTACACTTAACTTGCGACACTATTACAACACCGGTCTATCGCCTAGACATATGAAACTAAAAAGTGTGTAAAGCACAGAAGCTTTACAGTCCCAAGTATTTTTAAAAGGACACGCAAAAATCCTGCAAAAAATTAAAAAGAACAGAGTTCACAGGGCCCTAGGATTCATGGCATTAAATTCCAATTAACCATGTGGAAAGGTTAACCGAAGTTGGAAACTTGCAAGGATGCAAGACACTAAGTTCAATAACTACAAGTAATGTACCTGGTAAATGACGTCTTGGAAAAGCACAGGAAATGTCAGTGCTGCATCCTCCAGCTCATTCAGGCTGCAGTGGACCAGTGTCTCATCCTAAAATATAAAAGCACTGCATAAACAAATAACCCCAAATGATCAATCCAAACTCAACCATTCCCTGCTGAAATTACATGTTAATATGTACATTTCCTATATTTGCAGGGCAATTTTACTGTATAAAACATGGCAGCAGACAAGGAAAAAAACAAAAACAAATTTTAAATAGCTAAAGAGTTGTGTAGCCACCCCCCTCGTCCCCCAATCGTATACCAGATGCTAATTTGGTGCGACCAAATGAAGCATTGGTTTTAAAATGTATAAATAAAAGATTTAAAATTATGTCTGCACTTTTGAGTACAGCAGTGTATACACAGGAAGTGGTTCTTCTGCCCCTCTATCAGTAATTCAATGCATTTAGCATATACATAAACTCACCAGATCCAGGACGAGAGAGAACTCTGGAGTACTCCTGGTCTTCAGTGGAAGTGCTGGCTTACGGGTAAGCTGCTCCTCGGTCAGTGGAGGAACGTGTTTAATGAAGAAATAGCTGTGGGGACACAGAAACTAGACACATAAGCACAGTGGGCTTTATAGAGATGATTAAGATTGATCAAGGATGGATTGATCGTTTTCCGCACTTACGGATCAAAGACCTCCCAGTCTTCTTCATATGTCCCCTCTGCAGGAGGCGAGGTTGGAGCATCAGGGTAATTATTGTTGGATCCAACAACTATCAGAAAATATATAAAACAACACTGGTTTGTTTACATGTAATACATTATATATTATATACACCAGAGCTACAATTACCGATTATTCTATTCGATTACTATTCTGAGGGTTAAGCCTCCCTCTCTCCTTCACAAGAGACCTAAAAAGCGAACACTGCTTGCAAAAACAGTCCTTCTTTCAATTTCCCGACATTTAAACTGAAGCATTATATTTTAAAGTCTGGGGAATTTTTCTCATTTCAACCAAAATTAGATCAAGAACGCCGACATGACCCGAGATACAGTTCTCATGTAAATAAGTCGTAACTGATAATTATTATTTCCCTCAGGTTTCATCTGAAGAAGGCATCTTCTGAAGGTCCCATGTGCCATTTCCCACATACATTCTTCCTGCTTACTGTCTTCCAGGAAACCGGCCGTATTCATTCCATCAATGCTACAGGTGGGTTGATAACAGTAACTGTCAACTTTCTTTTGGCCATATCCCTGGTTGCTTCCTCTTCAGAGGTATACGTCAGAACCTTGCAGGGAAGAGACACCTGAAGGAAATTCGGTTAGCTTTCAAAAGGCCTTTTATCTCTGTTCATTTCTTCTCTCCCTTAAAGTCATGATCGATGTTGATTCTTTTTTTCTTGCCCTCAGAATTTCTTTTGCGTTGTAGCTCATAAATTTAGCGACTCTTGAGCTGGGTCTCCCAGTGTCTGTCTAAAGCTTGGTGTACTTGTTCTGAAGGTCAATAAAACAGTCAAGTTCAAGTTGTGATTTCAGCAGCTCCTGAAGAAATACAGATATTATAGTAGTGTTCTCCGATCCCTCCGGTATCACAAAGATTCTGATATTCTGGTGCCTGGACCGGTTCTTTTGGTCATTCAAGCTGTTCCTGAGTCACTCCTGTAGCTGCACCATCTCTGTGATTACAGCCTCCAGGTCCTGAATCTGTGCATCTAGCCTTCAATACATTCCTCTGCTTCTTCTGCCTTTATGTCGTTTCATTTTCTTGTCTGAACTCTATAATTTTACATAAAATATTTTCGAGGCTAGCTTTCCCTATGTACATCAAACCTGCATCTTCAGTACTAGCCCTAGTTTCAGGTATGCTTGCATTACTATTTTCGTTTCCTGTTTCACTATAACCATGTCAATTTATGCCTTTCTTTTGTTTTCCTGTTTGTTTTTGCTGGTCTGCTCAACTGGAAGTCTACAGACTTCGACTAGGCGTAATTAAATAACCGCTCACTAATGTAAACTGACACACAAGACACTGTGTATGCTAAGAATACACGATCGTTTAACAAAGCTACTGCGCTGGGAAAATAGTTTAACTCCTTACAAACTAATTGATTCAAACAGCTTCAGTACTTGCTGCTCAAAACTGCAAGGTATAGTTTCTGTTTTGAAGTGAGGAAATTTTAGTCAAATTATTCATCACCTGTCAAAGGTGGCATGTCTGCCTCAGTGACGATCTCTCCCTCCTCCTCAGCTGCATCTGTGGGCAGCAGAGGTCTTGGGTTTAGTGCTGGGTCATATGTGATGTCTCTGCTACTGTCAGTGGTAGTGCTAGTCGGAGTCTCCTCCAGCTGTTCCATGTCCAGCTGCTTTACAATCTCCTCTGCCTCGACCGCCTGCCCCGGGGAGTCTGAGCCTGATGTAGCTAATGGAAAACAGAAAAAAATGTAAAAGCAGTGGAATTTAAAAAAAGAGCATCACTTGTATAGTGATGCTAATACTAAAAGAGCTTCAAAGCCAAATGATGGATTCTGCAGAGTTTTGAATTGCTGCGTAAGAAGCTACAACCTGAGAGCAATGGAACAGCAGATGCATTTGGGAAAAGGAATAATGAAGTAGGTAAGATACATTAAAATGTATATTTGAAGCAGATGAATAAACACCATTATTTGCAGTAGTACAAATGTGTGAATTCACTTTTCTTCAACCTCATCAAATCCATTCTGCAGTTATATCAAACAAAACAAATGCTTTTAGAAACATCTCTGCTTTTAAAAACGTACATTTTTATTTATTACAGCAGGAATGTGAACCTTTTTCAAATCAGACAACTATGAACAATTAAAAACAAACTGGCAAATTTGATCAAAATACTGCACAGTGCCAGGTAGGTATTACAAAGCAGCACTAAAACTCTTACTACACATAGAAAATGGTTTTACCTGCCTTTAAACAGAAACAGGTGAGCCCAATTCAAACATATTGTGTTTACTCATGATTACACATGAATACAGGAGGCTGAACAGTCACTGCAAGACCAACAACTTTTCTGCAGCTGCTGATCACTCTTCAGATCACTTGCTGCCTTCAAGCGCATGTCGTAAGATCATAGCCTTCCAAATTCGGAAATCATAATTACAATTTGCCATGCATTCAAATCCGTGGCCGGAAATCTAGCACAAATAAAGATGCAGCTTTGGAAAAAAACCTTGTTTTCATGGCTCAGGTTTTTTTCAAAACAGAACGAGCTGTAATTGCAGAAAATCGGCTGAGCTAACCTAATCGTCCCCAGCAATAAGTGAGGGAAATTACAGTGACTACCTAGATAGCCAGTGAGCCATGCTGAGGAAAATCACATTCAAGAACATAACGGAGGTTCAGAAATCACACTCATCTCAATCAAACTTTCCTATTATGAAAAACTTTGTTGACGCATTGTCCTAACAAACAAAACAGTATTCAATACATTAATTCTTAGTATCTATTGATATCTTGCATGTTTCTCAGAGACAGCCCCATCTCTACGTCATGACTCTGGCATCGTAGAAAAATTTCCCACTAGTAATTACGACCATTCATGTGCTCAGAAATCAGAATTACCAATATCACATGAAGGCCACAACTATTCTAAAAAGGGTTAATAAAAACGATTACCATTTTTGTTGGCTGGTGAGAAGAAGTTGAAAACCGGAGAGAAGATGGTTCCTAGCAGGGTGGTGCGAGGTGGACTGCTGGGGGTTTCAGTCTGCACCTCCAACTTCCCATTAGGCTTCACCAGTTTACTCTGACATGCCATGGTGTCTGAAGAGAAGAGAGTTAACAGCTCATATTCTAGTGTAAGAGTCATCAATGCAGAGCCAGCAAAATTAATTCAGGAAAAATAATAAATATATTTTTTTAAATAATAAATAAATAAATACACATACACTTGCGTGTAAACACACACCCTGAGCTGATAAACGCTAACGTTATAACGATAAACGTTATAAAGAAAACAGGCCAGTTGTTTGGCTACTCTGTTTTGTAAAGTTTTGAACCTGTGTGGCTTCTGTAGCAGATCTTGTTTGCAGTTTATCCACATAGCATACATTTAAGTAAATTAGTTAGTTAAGGCAGCTCATTGGGGAGACCATGGGGAGACAGAGCCATTAGGTCAAAAAAAAAAGGAACGTTTTCACAGACCTACAGACTGATTAGACGCGATATGTTTAAAGAAAATAGGGTACACAAGTTTTGTAAATATTACATAGTTCCGGGAACATTTGTTTCATATGTAAACAAGAATCTGGTGTCCATCATAAAAACATTAACCTTGTTATGATTCAACTTAAATTTATGTGGCTAGAATCTGTGCAGGTTTTCAGAGAAAGAACCAGGGCATTTATTCAATTAAAAATAAAACCTTGATCCTTTACTAAAGCATTTCAGTGAATAACATAAAATAACTGAGAAGTGTACATCATGTCTGCTATAAAGACTAGACTAGACTGGACTAGACATTAGTTAGTTTCTTTGCTTCTAATGAATGAAAAAGAAATAATAAATAACTTAATAAAAAATAATAATAATAATAAACAAGATGTTGAAGTTTACGCTTATGTTCACTGATTCATTCATCATTCAAACTTAAATTAATATTTCTCATGTTAAATATTGAAATG
>JAOTRJ010000010.1:11800091-11811474 GCA_028564905.1 Leptodoras praelongus
GATGGGTTAAATGCGGAGGTTGCATTTCACTGTGTGCAAGCACAAGTGACAAATACGTCTCACTTTGTCTTTGTCTTTGTAAATAATTTAGCTCTTTCACCATCTACAGTTTGTATCATCATGAAAAGGTTCATTCATTTTGAGCAGGAACACCAGAGTGTTCTCTGGGTCTGAAGTCATCTGAGATGACCTGAAAGACAGTGGAAACGTGTTCTGTGGTTAGATGAGTCCACGTTTCAGCTTGTTTTAGGGAAAAAAAAAAAGTTGGATTTTACGTGCCAAATTACATGAAAAATCCAGACTGTTACCAATAGAAAGTGCAAAAAGCAGCATCTGTGATGGCATGAGGGTGCATCAGAGCCCACAGCATGGGTGATCTGCATATAGATGTGAAGTTAGCATTGCTGCAGAGGCTTATATTGTTATTCGGGGAAACGTATGCTGCCGTCAAGAATACGCCTTTTACCAGCAACTCCGTGTCTACAGGACAATGCCAAGCTTCATTCTGCACGAGTTACCACAGTGTGGCTTGACGGCCCTGCCTGCAGTCCAGATCTGTACTGAAAATGCACGATGCATCATGAAGAGAAGAATCAGACAACCGTGACCTCAGACTGCTCAGCAGCTCAAGTCTTATACACAGCAAGAATTCCACTTGCAAATCTGCAAATAGTGTCTTCATTTACCAAACGATTAAAAAGTATGATTAAAGGAAAAGGTGGTGTGAGCCAGTGGTAAACATGCCTCTGTCCTAACTTTTTTTTTTGAGTGTGTTGCAGGCATCAATTTCCAAATTTGTTTATATTTACCAAGTAGAATTAAGTTCATCACTGAAAATACGGAAAGTCTTTGCTTTGTCCTTTCGTCTGTTAAATAAAGGATCAAATAAATTAACAAATTACAGATATTAGTTTTATTGCATTTTTAGTGTCTCAACTTTTCTGGAAAGGGGTGTTATTAAGATAAGATAAGCTGCTTGATCGTATGCAGCCATAATTAAAATGGGACATTGCATAACAATGAATGTCCCAAAAATAACCAAGTCTTTATTTTAGTTATAATTCAACAGAGAAATATTGCCAATTAAATATTTCATATTCAAACTGCAAGTCTCCTTATATTCACTCACTAAATCGTCTGGCCTCCATGCTGGTTTTTCCTCATTGCCTGCCAATCTGATAACTGATCGGCAGGTAAAAGCAGTTTACATCACTCTCTGCCTGTTCTCTACACTTCCAGTTTTTTTTAAACATTATAATCACGGTACTGTGCTGTGCTTCCAGCAGCAGGAACTTTCACCCTCCTAACAGCCACAGGGTACATACGTAAATATGTGAAAGCACACTTTCAGAGCTATTTAGGTATCTCTAGCTGATGTCACAACAACAGGCTTTTATGGCTATTGTTCAACATTACCTACACAAGCTAGCAAGTTCAAGCACCTCCATTTCAACACACTGGAAACTGAATACAGATCCAGCACTTTAGGTCACCATCAGTCTGATACCGGTGCTATTAGATTGATACATCCCTAATAACCAATCACCAATCACAAGACCCAAAGAAACCCAGAAGGTCAGAGAAAGGACAGCGTACCCGACGAGGAGTCGGAGGATTTTAGAGCAAAAGACCAACCATCAGGGGTCATAGACGCACAGTGTGGCAGGCGCAGCTCCACCGGCTTCAGGAACTTCAGACCATGAGGCCCGCACATGACCAGGGGGCTGAGCAGCGTTTCACCTGCATGAACATGAACATGAACACACACACACACACGTGAGGCTTGAACATGTCTAATGTTTTCCAGACGCATTACAACAGCACCAGTGTTGGTTTGTTCTTCCACTTTACACACATCAGCATTAATTATTTAACAGGATACCAAGAGTGACTGAAGTAGAATGAGTCATGTTTTCATTAAGCAAGGACACAAACCTTTCTCCTTGTCCAGCGGAGGCAGTATGCTGTTGTCTCTGCAGACTTTAAAGTAGATCTCCTGCTCCACACTTTCAGGAATGGCTCCCTGGGGGATGATAATACTCACACCCGTCTCGATCGAGCTTAATACTCCGCCATTACAATTAAAGATACCCCGTGCTGTGGCAACAACAGTGTGTCCGTCGTCGTCGTCGTCGTCATCCAGTGCATTGGGGCTGAAAGAGAAAGAGATCGTTTACTCATTCAGTGCTAAAAGTGATAAAGAGGCCAATGTAGGGAAGTGAAGGACATGAGGAGCATATGCTGAGGCTTTTTACCTGACAGGGATAGCTTTGGGAATAGCATTGACATTGTTGTGCTGATACTTGGGCCTGTTGTCCATGGTGCGCGTGAATGTGTCAACTCCGCTATCTGCGTCAGGTTGAGGTGAGAGATGAGGTTTCGGGTTGTTGTTTACGACGATTGGCTTGGCCTGGGTGTCATTGGGCAAAAGATTGTGGTTGAATTTAGGGCTCTCGAATTTACGCTCAAAGGGCCGTGCAGTGCTTGTGTAAGGCTTTGGAACGTAGCGGTTGTAAGTGGTGGGAGCAGGGACACTCAGAGTCTTGGGTGGAATGTCAGTGCCATTAACTGGAGACTTTTGGGGAAGGTAGTTGCTTTGGACTGGGTCGTCCCGGGTAGGAGGGCGGAGACTAGACAAATCCGGTTTGCCTTTGGGGGAATTGTGGGCATCAGGGAGAGAGTTCACTGTGAATTGAAGAGAAAAACAACTGGAAGTTCACTGGAAGTGTCGTCAAGGCACACTTTTTTTTTTTTAAGCTTGCAAAAGGTTCACAGAGAATCTGATTGTAACCAGATTTAAATAAGCTACTGGTTTATTTATATTTTGGGAATTAGCAACTAGAAAATACAGATACAGGTTTAGATATTTGGCATCCTAAACATAAAAACGTAGATAGGGTTATTGACGCTTCTAGTGTGAACATGGCACTGCTTAAAAAAGTGTGAGACTTTAAACTCTTACCCTCTGCATTGCTGAGTTTGGGCAGAGATGTGGGCGGGACAGCGGGGCCTGACTGACCATAAGGAACTGGTGTAGGGTTAACCTGGGGGCCCGGCTCATATCTCTTTTCCACAGGGCTCACTTTGTCCCCTGACTCCGTCCTGAGTAGCATGGTTGTTCAAACATGGTTAATACCGATGCATATACAAGAATGGATCAGACGATCAGACCACGTCATCCTGTCACATACATTAATTGTATACTATTTCTTTATCATGCCATCCTAGTATATCATCATTCCTTTAATTTCTTAAAATGTAATACACCTTTATTATGGTCTATACCTGTTATAAGGATATCCTAGCTGAGGCTGTGCAGGTTTAGCCAAATCCTGGAAGCGACTGCCTACAGGCTGAGTCACAGCCTTGTTGTCAAAGTTGCGGCGGTCAAAGTAGGACAGCTGTTTCCTGTAGTAATCCTCATCCTCATCAGGGTCGTAGTGGTTGGCACGAACCACCTCATCTCCTAATCGAGACTGGGGTTTCTGTGGCTCTGGAGCCCTGTGTAGAGAGGTGAGATGAGGGAAAATGAACATGGACACATTAAGACATTTTCTGGTTTGTGCATTAGCTAAAAACTTAAACCCATAAGCAGAGTGCATTGTATAACCCTGTTAATAACAACAGTTTAAGAGGATAACCATGTTTTAGTTACCTGTATGAAGGTTTCTCCTGTTCTAGGTTGTTGAGAGAGTTAGCCTTGGGCACTGGGCCAGGGGCAGTCACAGGTTTTGGGAAATCTGTGGGCTACATCAGAAAATGACACTCATTTAACAAACACCACAAGAAGAATTAACTGTTACACCAAATTGTGAGACTTTATATACAGTGGATGTGTCTCAAAACCTAGTGAGCTGCCTTGCTGCGCACTGCCTACCTAGGCACCTGGCAAAGCAGAGAGGGCTCTGACCACCATGGAATCTTATAAAGCAGATTAATGACACACTTTAGTTAGAAAGCAGTTGTGTAATGGGCTGTCCCTGCCCACTGCTGCAGTTCTACCTCAGTGATTCCCCAGTGTTAGCATTTTAAAGCATCCAACAACTGAGACAGGCTTCTTCACAGAAGCGCACATGGGAGGACATAAAATGCCGTCTACGTAGAGAGCTCACTAGGTTTTGAGACAGACCCAGTACATCCAAATAGAAATACAATTTACTGCTTATAATCGCTAAAACCTATTTTGTTTTGTAAGCCATGAAAAAAGACCTACCCTGATCCCCGGCACATCTCCGACCTCCTTGGCTCTGTCTACACTCACAGAGCGTTTATTCTCAAACATCTTGACCCTGTTGAGAACAGACTGGGGTTTCATGGCAGGATCCTCCTCCAGATCTTCTCTGGGAGGAGGAGGCAACGGTTTAGGAGCTGCAGAGTGTACTGGCTCCCCAGGAGACAGCACAACTTCAGGCTTAGGAGGAGGAACTGGAGGGTCAGTATTCAGAGGTTCATGTGGCCCTGGTCTGTAGCCACGGTTTGGTAGCCCTGGGTTATATGTGGGTCTCAGAGAAGCATCTCCATAATACTGCTTGGGAGGGTCAGGGGAACGGGGGTTATTGATGGGGAAGCCATGCTGCTCTGGTTCATAAGGAGAACGGGCATCATACACAACCGGGGGAGGAGGAGGTGGAGGTTCCTCATAGCGAACAGGCCCTGGTTTTCCATGCCGTGGTGGTCGGTTATCATAAGCCACAGGCTGCTCATCATAGCGAGTCTGAGGAGGGCTGTAATCCCGTGTGGGCCCATCCTCATAGGGGGAGCGGGGCTCATAGCTCATCGTGGGAGGCTGGTGGCCCTGAGGATAGCCTGACCCAGCTGGAGGGGGAGGCTGGGCTGAGGACTGCTGGTCATACTGGGGCCACTTTTCGTCATAATGAGGCACGCGGTTGTCATAGTGTAGGTGCACGTTGTAGTTGTGAGGCTTTGGTTGTGCGTAGCTGCCACCTTCGTAGCCGTAAGGCGGGTGGTCGTACTCGCGGTATGGCTGTTTGTCCTGATACACAGGCTGGTGGCTGTAGGACAGAGAGGATGGGGGAGCTAAAGATTGCGGTTGCTGGGGCTTCATCATGTGATTTACTCGCACAGGCTCATCCACACTGTAGAGATCCTTCTTGTACATCTGCTGGGAACAGAACAGCAAACAGACAACATGAGAGCTAATGCCTTTAAACTGATCTGGAACTAAGCCTAATATACAAGAAGAGAAATAAATCTAATTAGGAAATATTTGTAAAACAAAACAGCACAAGCTGTTCAAAATCAACATAATGCTCTGTCAAAACAGATCAATCACCAAACTTGCACATATCCTTTTGCAGAAATCAGCTTATACACATTATAGTTATTATGCAATTAACAGGCAGATTATATCAGTTTAACATACCCAGATCTACATGTCTAATTAATTTGATAAGAAGCCTTTCAGTAATGACAGCCAAAAAAATATTCTGCATCCAACTGGAAGACTTCAGCTTGAATAAATTTAGGGGAACATTAATTGCTTATTCATGCCTGAAAAGCTACTTTCAAACTTGTTGTAGCCTGAAGACAGTAAAACTGTAAGTAATGCTTTAAATTATTCATTTAGAACAAAACAATAAATGCATTTGCTACTTAATGTCTTTTTTTATACATTTAAACATTTAAGATGATATTATCCATAACGGATTGCATTAATTCCTGTTATACGGTTATGAATACTGTCTGCAGGTTAGATTGACATGCAGTTACAGACAACCATTCTTGCAAATAAGATAATATTCCATTTGCAATTCCTTATTCTACTACAACATCTATAATGTTTTGTGGTGCAGCTTCTACTTGTATGAAAAAAATGTGCTACTTCTCAAATACTACTTCTACAGACAGAACAAGCTAAAAGAAATCTCAACAGTAGGAGCCATGCAAGAGTAGGAGAGGTGAGAGTGAAGAGACTAACACGGAGAGGCCTCTTTCCTAGGATCACACAGAAGTGCCAGGCCCTCTTCCTTTTCCCTCACACATCAGGTGCATGTGTACCAGTCACCCATACTCTTGAGGTGGCAGAGGCACACAGAGCACAGACATGGGTGGGCACAGTACACATGCAGACAGCAGAGTGGAAGGAAATAGCATTGCGCAAGAAACAGGCAGCTTGAAAAGTGTGAGCGAACGGGGCTGAACCAGGCTGAAGCGGGCCGTGCCTGGGTCCAGCTCATGGTGATGCTACTGGTGGTACCTTTGGATGTGGACTGGGCGCGAGCGACTGGTGGGGGTCGTGTGTTGGGGCCTGAGCAAGCTCAGGATCAAGCTGAGGCTCGGGTTCTGGGGTGGGAAGGTTAAGTGAGTCGGCCTGAGCTGTGCCAGTTGGCTCCTTGGATTTCGTACCCGCTAGTGATGTGGCAGGCTCAACAACTGGGGGCACTGATGCCACTGCAGGGGGGAGGGAGGGCAGGGCCACAGCAGCCTCAGCCTGCTGTGGAGCATGGGGCACAAAAAGCACATTCCTATAAGCACACAAACTGCCCCGTGGGCTTTTTACACTAGGTCTTTAATTAATGTGTGACACCTCCAGGCTGCTAAATCTACCACATTCAGTAGTGCCCAAGAATCAATATGATGGTTAGCATTATTACATTTTACCTTACAGAAAACATTTAAACAAGCTGATTAAAAAAAACACACAAAAACAGACTAGTCAGACTATATTCATTTTTGAGGATAACATCTGCAATAAAGTATTTTCTTGTCCCTTTCGTTATAAAACTGTCACACTCAAAGGGCATTACTATGGATCTCTAAATGAAAAAATGAGGTGACTAAAGGTACTGAAGACTCTGACTAAATTACTCAAATTAGACAATGTTTTATTAAAAAAACTACTACAATACCTAAAAAATAAAGTCGCCTGTAAAGGGCGGATTTACCGAAGTGCCTCTTGTAAAAGCAATACCATCTGAATAGGACCTTTAATATATTGCATAAGAGTAGAGTATCCCAGAAGAGGACGTAAATGTGCATATCCACCTGCCGACATTTCGTTTAGTTTAGAACTGACCTGAATGTCTACCACTATATGCTGGAAAACCTACACAGACAACAGAACAGCTTCCTGTCTTGTAACTACACCTTACATTAACTGACGCTTCATTACACAGCAGAGTGGCGTGACTTGTGTACTGTACCTGCTGGGGGGCAGGAATCTTAAATCCAGCAGGCTCGATGTGGTTCATGGGCTCAGGTTGCGGAGCTGCATGCTGGTAACTGGGGTAGGCGGAGACGTCTTGGATGACGGGTGGATCCTCTCGCACAGGCTCTGAAGAGCGGGTGATTGCAGGCTCACTGGGTAAGCCCACCTCATCGTTCAGGGTCTCATCCAGCTCCTGGTCTGTATAGGCACCTCCCTCCGTGTCCGTGTCCTCGTAGTCAGATGTGTGACGGCTGTCTGTGCTGTACATGCTGTACTCGCTGCCTGGAGCAGAGAGGTAAGACAAGCGGTCGTCATGGATGTCTAGGTCATCCTCTGGAGCTCCGTCAGCCTGGAAACGATATTGTAGAACAGACCACAAAACTATTATGAAGTTATATTATATTAAGAAATGTATATTTAATATGAAGATAAAATAAAATGGAAAATACTATCAAATCAGGGCTACCATTTCTTGAAGAGAGTAGCATTATTTAAAGCTAGGGTATGTGATTTTGGATAAATCAGCAAGAGTAAGCTAGATTTGGATAGCAGCCAACCAAAAGAAATCCTCCCTCTAAAGCCATGTTTCAAAAAATTGCTGTAGGATGCGTTCACAAGAGAGAGACAGCGAGCACAGGGGGAGAGGAGTGCAGCATTTCAATATCACTGTAACAGTATATTTAAATAGCTCATCTTATTTATTTACTAGTTCTAGGAGGGCTGTTTGTGTAATATATGAAGCGATTGGGTGGACTTTTTACACTCCTGCAACTGCCACTGCCATTTTGTGTGTCCAAGCATTTAATTTATTGATTGCTGTTGGGATGTAAAGAGTTAATATATATATATATTTATTTATTAAATGCTGTAAACTAAGAATGCTTTCAAAAATAGGAGTGTTAATAGTTTATTTTCATCAATTAACCAAATGCAGTGAATGAACAGAAGAGAAATCTAAATCAGTATTTGGTGTGAGCACCCTCTGCCTTCAAAACAGCATCAATTCTTCTAGGTACACTTGCACACAGTTTTTGAACGAACTCGGCTGATAGGTTGTTCCAAACATCTTGGAGAATTCTCTTTGGAAAGCTCTTCTGTGGATGTAGGCTTCCTCAAATCCTTCTGTCTTTTCATGTAATCCCTTTTCATGTAATCCCAGACAGACTGGATGATGTTGAGATCAGGGCTCTGTGGGGGCCGTAGCATCACTTCAAGGACTTCTTGTTCTTCTGAATGCTGAAGATGGTTCTTAATGACATTGGCTGTGTGTTTGGGGTCGTTGTCCTGCTGCAGTATAAATTTTGGGCCAATCATACACCTCCCTGGTGGCACTGCATGATGGATAAGTATCTGCCTGCATTTCTCAGCATTGAGGACACCATTAATCCTGAGCAAATCTCCAACTCCATTTCAGAAAGGGTAGTAACACCAAATATTGATTGGATTTTGTTTTTCTTTTGTTCACTCACTTTTGCATTTTGTAAACTGATCAAAAGAAACAGGTATTCATAGTTTACAGCATTTTTCCACAACTACCTTCTAAGGACCAGCTCAGAGTGTTATGACAAGAGAACACTTCATTTCTGCTCCTGTCTAACAATGGAGTGAGTGTTTTGTTTTGCCAACAAAAAAAAAACTGCAACCATTAAAAGTTTCTGTACACTACTCTGAAGAAATTAAAAATAAAGACCCTTTTTTAAATCATCAAGCCAATAAAATTCGGCTTCTTTTTTTTTTATTCTTTTAAAGACATTGTGAAGTATGACTTCAGGAAAAAAAAAAAATTATATTATAGCGAAACATCTGTTGGTGATTGGCTTACCTTGCCCTCAGAAACCCAGACCAGCTGGTTCTGTTGTTGCTGGATGGTCTCTTTCAGAGCTCCATACCACCCATCATTCATGTTGTTCAAATTAATGGTGGCTAATTAGATAAAGCGAGAGAGACAGTGAGAAATCAACTGTGCCATTGATCTTAACTGCATAATTGCTGAAATAAATATTCATGGAGCAAAGTCAGCATTTGACTAGCTCGCCGGAACCTTCTTTTAGAGGCTAAGTAGAAATGAAATGGTAGTCTCTGAACATACTGGTGAAGAGATGGTGGTTGTTCTTCCTCAGTTTGAGTGCACGCTCATACAGTTTCCTTGCACTTTTTCTGGATTCGGGACACAGCCTAGTCCTCATGTTCTTCACACCCTGTTTGCTGTCTGGGTTCAGAAATACCACTATTGGGTACCACTGGGCATAGTTCAGACGGTCCACAGCATTAGGGGTGATGTCCAACACTGCATGCTTATCCTACCAGAGGATACATAGCCCAAGCAGTAAATTTAGTCTAGGATCAGCAAATAACCCTACTGCAGAGTTAATATACAGCAAAGTGTTACATGCTGTGCTAAGCACTTCAATACTCACTCTATCAATAATCTGTTTAATGGTATGGAGACGGATGATTCCAGAACTGCGCTGGTCTGTGCCTGCATCTCTGGGCTCACTCTCTGAAGACAAGACAGTGTTAGGCCATGAAAGATACAAGTAATGAGGTATATAAATCAACTGTGCTTATACTGTATACTTGATTCTGTACTATATATATATATATATTACATACACACACAGATATGCATATTGATGCCTGTTGTTATAACAACAAATATTATAAAATGAAGACCATTCTCACTGGCAAGCTCAAAGACGTCTGGTTCCTCCCTTGAAAGTTTCTCCCTAGCAACATCAGCAATGGGCCCAAACACTACTACAGGTCTCAGGAAACCAGCTAATCAAGCAAGAATAAGAACAAAACTGGTAAGTGCTCAAAATACAGACAAAATAAAGACAGATCAACACATTGCATAAAAGGGAAGTAATAAAGAGGCCATATATAGCATATACAGCTATCCTCACCTTCTCTGAGAACTACCCTCTCATAGGCAGGGAATTTTGTCTGGACAGGCTGAGCAGAGAGATCCTCTCTACTCTTCCTCAGGTTCCTCTTAGAGCTCCTCAGGCCGCGGAACCTCCAGAAATCTGCCCTGTCCCCCCCTGCTGTCTTAGGAAGTGTGTACTGCACACTAGAGAGCTGCTCCGCTCTGGAGGAAAGAAACATTTGTATTAAACAGATGAAATAAAACAACACCCATCTAACAAGCTATAAAGCATCTCCATAAGGTATGATACATTATCCCTTCCACTTATGCATCTAATTAGTATTATGTCTGAATTTATTATAACACAAGTCACAAAAGTGTCTTCACTCAGTACCTGTTCTTGTTGGGGATGATGCCCCTCTCCACCTCCTGGTGGTTCTTTCCAATGCGAATAGCAAGCCAGGAGCCCAGCTTGCCATTGTAAAGGGTATCTACTACTCGGAACACCTCACCCTTATTAAAACTCAAGCCATACGGAGACTCTTTTTCATACTCAAAATGAGTCCGGATATAAAACGAATCGCCCACGTCCGACTCCACGATTCGTCGGTACACTAGAAAGCAAAGAGAAACGTGTCGGTGAAGAAGAGAGAGAGGGGGGGGTGCAATGTTATGTCTGCTTTTATTCTAGATAATTAAAAGATTAATTAGTAAGTGATTTCTCATTTGATGACAGGAAATTGAATAAAACAATGAATGATAAACATCCTCACCATCTTTCTTTTTCTGTGCCAGAATGGTGACATCATCCCCTTTGGGCAGATCCAGAAGAAACAGCACGGCTTCCTCTCGGATGATGTTTGCAAAGTCTACATTATTGACCTGAGGAGAATGTCAACAGGATTGTCCCTGATCACTACTCCTTCAACAAGTGTCCAAAAACAATGAACATATGTTTTCAATGAACATTTGTGCTTTACAGAGAAAGTCCTGTTAAATGTTCTGAACAACAATTCAGTGTGGGAGACTGAGCCCATATCACTGGTACAGCCTAGGGTTTAAGAGTGTTTACACAGCAGGTAAGGCTGGGAATCAAGCCCCCTCTTAAGGTTAAGGCTGTCATCACACAACCCATAAAAATAGTTATAAAACCTGAATGCTAAAAAGAGCTATTCATCATTCAACAGAGCTAAACGTACTATTAAGATGCATTGTGATACAGATCAGTGAACTTCCAGTCTATGGAAAAATAAAGTACACAATGAATACTCGTATGTCTCTAAACAAATCACTAACAAATTGATGTTAAATTAACAGATATTTTGTATTTGGCAGGAGACAGTCAA
>JAOTRJ010000010.1:12105328-12117144 GCA_028564905.1 Leptodoras praelongus
GCAAAAGGAGGCCCTACACCATACTAATAAATTATTGTGCTCTAAAATGGCAGGTGTTTCAGTTTCATTGTCTAACCGCTGTGTGTGTGTGTGTGTGTATATATGTATGTATAATTTATTTATATATATATATATATATGTACTGTATATATGTACTGTATATATATATATATATATATATATATATATACAGGGGTTAGTTATATAATGTGTGTGTGTATATGTATGTATGTATAATTTATATATATATATATATATAAATTGCTTAAGCAAGGCCCTTAATCCTCAAATGCTCAGTTGTATAAATGAGATAAATGTCATGAATATATAAGTATATAAATAAGTTTATACAAATATTGAAGTACAGACCATCAGTGATAATTCTCAATATTTCCTTCACTGTTTAAGTAGGAAATATAAATAACTGAATGATAAAGATGCACACTGCTTGTTTTAATTGTGGCACTGTGTGAATCCATCTGTTGTACTGATTCTCCAAGCTAGGAGCAGTAATTCAGCAAACGCAACCAGTATTTTACACTATTGCTTAAAAAAGGTCATATTGACTAGTGCCAAGTGAGCAGTGAAAAATCATTTTGAAGACTGAGAGCCTGGAGCTTGACAGGTAAAAGAACATTTGTCTGACAAAGAGCAACAGCCCTTACAAAAGTTACCTTAAGCTATTGAGTTGCTTAAAGTCAAGTTTCCTTTCTGCACTTTTAGATGAAATGGGCTCACGCTTCAGTGAGGTACAACTGGATATGAATGGCAACTCGTTTTTTGACTAAGTAAAGACAAAAAAATTGCAGCGAGCTCAGGAATAGTTGCTTACAGATTGCTTATTAAAGTGTGTTCTGGTGCCTCTGACATGTAGTAGATGCAGGGAATTGGTAGAGATGCTGGCTTAACAGAGCATAACTTTGCAATATGTCTTGTGCTCTAATCCTAGATCATAGTCAACAGAAATCCTAAGGCAAACATTCAATTTGTGCAGCATTATGATTATGCACTCAGTTGTGCTTTCCTGACGGCAGGTGGGCTTAAAGCATACCACGGTTTGATAGCCACAGTTAGACACAATTGGCAGCACCTGCACTGAAGCAAAGGAGCATCAGATGGCTTGGACAGTTCTGGCTGGAATCCAGCAATTACCACACCAGGGGGCTCCATTACATGGGCAACAGCTATGGCCAAACCTAATGAGGCACAACCGTAGCAAACAGTATGCTTCTTAAAAGCATCCAAACATATTTGCAGCACTCCCTTCCGTGGCTGGGGAGGCTGTCAGATAGTAAAATAAGTCTGTCAGGTTTTTTGAGAGGAATGAGACATAATACAAGAATTTTGTGAATCTACAAACATAGATGACTGAGATCTCTTGCTGTTGGGGATCTTCTGTGAGTTTGTATAGCAAAAGCTCTTATATGAAATGTGACTGCTTACAGTAGAGCTGAGAGCAAATTTGCTTCCCTCATGGCTTTTGAACAATTCTAGCCTTATTTTAGAATTTACAAAATTATTTACAATATATATATAGAATTCAAATGAAATGTAAAGAATACTGTAACAAGACCAAGCCATAAATCTAAATCACCCCTTTATAAGGGCGAATATCACCTGGATAGTTTCTAGTGTGTATGTGTAGACATGCCGAGACCCGAGTCACAAATGAATGTTATAACGTAGTAATATGTGAAATAAACACCACTCTCATATGACCATTGTTTCCCCTTTGTTTCCTTTTCGAAAGACCCGTCAACCCCTTTCATCTCCCCACTGCTGAAGAGGTGTACTGCATCATTTTTTGGAGCCATTTCAAACTTCAAACTGGCCATGTTTACTAGCTTGAGTTCGCTTGTTAGCTTGTCATCCTCATTATCAATCACTCCTAATGTTTACAAAGAAGAAAGGGAAAGATGGCTGTATGTCGGTAGTAATTGTAGCTTTGTTGGAAGGTGCATGTGAACAGGATAGTGTCCAGGTAATTCTAACCACCCTTGGGGTTTAGGAGGTGTGAAACAGAATGGGAGATTGCAATGTAAATTTGGGTAAGAGTAGCTCATGAAGGAACACAAAGAAGGAAACCCTAGGGATGCATATCTCCGCCACTGAGGCTAATGCGATACACGTCTCAATGCAATGGCAATGATCTGATACGTTACAAATACATATGAAGCAAATCCTACAGTGATATGATATGATTCACCCATAATGTGATGCAGTGATTGATTCAACACAATGCGATTCAGTGTGATACTATGCAATGCAAAAGAATATGACGCTATGCAATTCAATATGGTACAGGACCTGACTTGGCCAGGAGACTTGAGGAGAATTGGCCACTGACAGCAGTAGATTCGATAGAGCACACATGAGAGAGGAGGAATCAAAAATTTTTATTTTTAGCTTATAATGTCACAAGATATTTGTGCTTGGTAAATGAAGAATAAGAAGACTTAATTTGTCACATATTCACTGAAGTACCTGATATACTTAATACTTGGTAGGTCCCAAGGGATCTTGGAAAGAACGTTGCACAGTCCTTACACTGATGTTTGTCGAGACCCCAGCATTGAATTTGTAGTATCTGAGTTTCGTGTCCTTTATATATGAGAGGGTCCTTTAGGCTCTCTGGTTTAGTTGGAGCTTTTCTGTTTTGTTTAAATCTGAGGCCCCTGGTTTTGTGTTTCCTGAGTTTGGGGCCTCTTGAGTACTCAAATGTAAGCCCATATGGTTATGATTTTGAATGGAGGAAAATGTATACATCGGGGACATTCCGAATAGTTTAGATAATCTATATGGCCAGACCAAATGGTGCCAAGTGTCCCTCTCTCAATCTAAAAGGTCTAGTCTGGATTTTTCAGAGCGTTCCCAGGGCTTATAAACAATACTTGTCTGATTCTGATACTTATTTGATATTTGTATTAATACATTCCTTTATAAAGAAGAAGACGGTGTCAGCAGAGATTCTTTACCTCAACTTCTTTACATCATTACTACACAAGAGATACCACAAATTCCTATCGCCTGAAATTCTTGCCAGCCGACACTGGTCACGTTCACAACTCTTTTTACGGCCATACTGCTGTCATTAGTTCGAGTGTCGAGTGGGAGAACTCAACATCCGGACTGCATTTCCCATAGGGCATTGCACAATCAGGCGCACCTGCTGGTGGCCATCTTTGATGGCTGATCAAGCCACCCTGAGGAGTATAAAAGATCCTCACGTTAACTTCTCAGGGTGGATCAACGTATGTGTTACCTCCATCACTACGCCCGTCATGTGGAATCTATGAATCTTTGAGCTAAGTTAAGTTTTCATGTTCTGCCTTTTGTGCCGTGTTTGTTTTGCCCTAGTTCACGCTATGCTGTGAGTTCATTAGTTTCTCTTTGTTTTGGTTTCAGAAACCCGTTTCCAGAGCGTGGAGTGTCCCTGCCCTTGCTTGCTGCATTTTTTAGATCTTCTGAGTGTTCAACTGTTTATGTTTGTTTTTCCCCTCCACGCTCTGGTGTTTTGAGTTGCCCTTGTTTATACTTTGCAGACTACATCTTGAAACTGACTTTCATTTGCTTTTTGTTCACTGAACTGCCTATCTGTGCTACTTTGTGGCTGCATACGATAAAACGCTCTGCTCTGCTTAATGTGGGATCATTACATTGAGGTTTTGCTGGAATTCTTGTAGTCACGGTACATTCTTGAAATGCTCATACCATACGTGAAAATCCAAACTAAACTGCTTCTACCTCCTAAAAGCTATGACCCATGTCATGAGCTCCAACTATTAAAACGTATTGATAATTGTGATAAATTCCCATTCACAGTGAAAAAAGCTGTAGAAGCTTCTATTGATGTCTATTGCTTTATATACACAGTGGCAGACACATCAATAACATGCATAGGTGGCATTGATATGTATTTTCTATAGGCATTTTTCTGGTTCTTCAGTGTAATGTCACAAGATATTTGTGCTTGGTAAATGAAGCCTTTATTTGTCACATATTGATGGAAGATATTAATTAATCCCTAATTTAATCATCTATTTCTGATATGGACTTATTATGTTTTTTTTATAGCATGACATCCCCATGAAATGCCTCCAAGGTTGCAGTCTTTTTGTATATATGATTGCTTATTGGGTGACAGACTATCCTCAGAGGACAGCACACTTCACTCAGTCAGTGATATGCTGATTAACTGTGACATTTTCCGTCTTGTCTCATTTTGCCGTTCTCTGATTCTATTAGGCCCATCTATCAAGACTAACGCTCATGCATGTGGACAAATAGATGCCCTCTCAGGTACAGCTCAAATCCGGATGTCACTTAGGCTCAGCGTGAAGATGTTTGTCTGTATGAGAATGTTTGTGTGTGTGTGTGTGTGTGTGTGTGTGGAGGCTGAAGTTGTTGTAGAAACACCAGAAGATGCATAGCTGTATGTACAACTACAGAAAATGCTTTGACCTAAGGCTAAGCAGGACATGTATTATAACACGTACAGTTGGACAGGATGTATCTACAAATACAAATTAAAGTTCTCATGAAGTGTTTTAGAAAATAGCTTAATTATGATGCAGATTTTTTTTCATGCTGTGCTATAAAGTGGCTTCTTCTTAAAAAAGAAATTCCACAGCATCTCGTGCTGTTTAGACTTCCGTTTCTTAAAAACACGCATTGCATTTATGCTTCTTCCCCTCATCATTTTTTCATTAATGTTCACATTTGTCACTTGAGCATAAATGTGAGGGTGTGCTGTGCTCTTTGAGCATGTTGAATGAATGCCAGAGTTATTAAAGTGATTTGTTCTTTATCAGTGGACCTTTTTTTTTTTTAAATTGTAGACTTTCTCCTGCTTAATCTGTAGCACAGGAGGCTGTAATCTTTTTTACTTTGCTTATTACAAACACATAAATGTGTAAGAATCTTGTGATAATTTGCAGGTTGTTGATGGATGACACTGTCTCATGCCCTACACATCTTACATAACCCTATGTGAATTTGACAGTGGCAGCAGGGTTAATAGTTACCTTAATTGTTGTCTTCTTTCTTCCTTTCTTTGTTGTGCTTTTCTTCCCCTTATCAGGGTCTACATGTAAATGCCAACCAAATATCACAAGTGTCTGTCTAGCTAAGCGCAAGTTTTACTGTGCTTCTTTTGCACTAATGCACCAAGGCCATTGTTATTTCAAGTTTTAATTTGCCTTATGGCATTAAAGCATAAACCATATTTTGCACTTACTTTTTTGTGTATTATTTAAGGCTTGCACAATGTGGAGAAATGAATGTGAAGATGAAGCTTTACTATATTGCTTGGAGTGCTATTCAGGTTGGCAGTTGACTCTGACCCTGACACGTTATGGAAGGAGTGGGTTTGTAGAAGTGCACAGATTTTCTACATGATGTATAGGTAGCAGCAGGGGCCTCCTATTCTGATAATTAGAAAGTGATTGAAGGTGGAGAAGCATAATATTTTTCAACTGTGTAGGTTAGATAAATGTCTGTCTTAAAGGGAGCCAAGGAGCCATTGACTAGCATAAAAAATATTTGTTCAGGCCAAGATGTCTCGCATAAATCCTCCTCCATTAGGCATCTAAAGGTGGGGGGCATTAGATCACATTGAGTGGACTGCTCGTGTGACAAAGTGCTTTACCTTGGTTTCTAGAAAATACCTCTACACTGAATTGTTCCATTCACTCACTGCAGAAGCAATATATATACAGTGCATAGAAGGACATTTCGTGGAATATTCTTGTGGATGAAACATTGGGATGTCAGTAATAGAGGTACGATTAACACCTGAACAGTGCATTGAGTCAGTGCAGGCTGCATATGCTAGAATTCCAATGGAGGACTTCACCTTCTCACAGTTATAATCAAAAGCAATATGAAATTCACATAAGGTTTGCCTGTAATGAGTCATATCTCATATCTGGAATGTATGCCACCTACTGGTTTAGCAGTTTAGCAGAGAATCAGATAGCACTGTAAGGAATAGTCCTTTGGGTTTTCTTAAGTCATCAGCACTTTCTCGCTCTAATGATATAGTCTGTCACTCAGCTGTCTTGGGGCTTTGTTCTCTGGCCTTTCCAATTATACATGTGCCCATGTTGTTCCCTGTGATTACGACCATCTTGAGTAATTAGTGCTTGGTTGTTTGAGTCGACGCACTGTACATGAGTACATAGAGGAATTCGTGCCAAATTGAAAAGCAATCACCACAGTGGCACACTGAAATGCAATCCACACAATGTACTGCTTTTCCATAGTAACATGCAAAATACGTGCCAGAATGAAAAGCAAAACCACTATTACATTGTTTTTCACATCGCATGAGCTCTTTACTGAAAAACAATACAGCAGGATTTGCATTTTCCAGAAGACATGCTGAATTTGTGTCAAATCTGAATACAATACACCTTGAAACGTAATCAAGGCAAACTGGATTGCTTTCCATCATGAATTACTTCAAACATAAAAGCCTCATTGAAATGCAATGCACACTAAATTGCGTTTAAACACAGATATTCAGGAAAAGTGCCAAAACAAAAAGTAAAAGATCCATTGTGTTGATTTAATGCCGCTCGGCTAGGTCGCTTAACAGAAAAACAATGTGTGTGGATTTTCTTTTAAGGAATAAAATGCTGAATTCATGTCAGAATTTAAAACAAACCACATCCTAAAATGCAATCAGCTCACCTGCATTGTATTCCTCTGTGTGGCGCTGTGAACGTGCCAAAACAAAACACAAAATGCATGATTGTATTTCCTCAAGGTGCAGTGTGGTATTTGTGCCAAAATGAAATGTAATCCCCGTCCAATCGGAATCCCCTACTGAATTTGGGATGTGGCTGAGAAACCAGTCAGAAGAAATCACTGTTGCTGTACGTTAATCGGAGAGTCTTTTTGTGACGGAGTATTTGCTCGTTGCTGGATTGATGGTTTCTTCTCCATACATGCCAGGAATGGCAAGTTGATTTCTTACAAAGTAACAAAGTAGATAAGTGGGCTATATTAAAAAGAAGGAAATTCATATTAAAAACAAAAAAAGTGATGTTTACACTCATAGAAAAAAAGGTACTAAACTAAAAAGGTTACATAGTTTGTACCCATTGTATATATCAGTCACCCAGAAAAGCAAAAGTAAAATCATTTAAGTTGCATTATTGATCCTTTTGCACCATGTTATGTCTTTTATTAGTTTTGAGCGTAAAGGTTTGAAGGTACATACATTTCCCTGTTTCTTGAGAGTGTGTGTTTACCCATAGTCATGCACACATGCCACCATTACGGCTGATATATTACATGCTATGTATATGAAATACTATGCATATATAATATTATATATGACATGTTGTATGGTATACTAAGCTTTATGCATTAGTAATACATACACTTTATGAACATTGTAATGAAAATAAAAAAGATTTTATGTAATTCCTTAAAGCTATGGGGATAGCCAACACTTCACACTTGTTCCTATTTGAATGTAACCCATGAAATTATATTTGAATTATTAAAAGGAAAGAATTGTGTTCATATTTTAGCCTATAACTCATCTAGTCAGAGAGTATGCCACTATTCTCTTTGCTTTTCCAGTTAAGAGCCATGAAGAGCCATTTTGTGGCTCTTACATCACTGTACACAACATGCAGTCTATTGCAGGCAACCCCAAAAAATAAAGTTTGGCTTGGCAGATATCTTTCTGTTGAGCCCGCCAGGGAGACTTATGCAAATGCCAGCTCTAAATCATCAGACTTGCCTTTGAGGATAAAAGCAAATCTTGTTTGTTCCTTCCTGCTGACAGAATCTCAGTGAAATATACTGATCATCCAGTCCTCATTATCACCATCTTAAAACAGCATTCGCTCATTTGGGTTACCCTTATTAGTATGTCTCCTAATCAACCAATTGTACCCAGATTCTGTGATGAGATTATATGCAGTAGTCTTGTTTGATGTTTAAATTAGAGAAATAATTATTCGGCTCCGCAAGTAGAGCCATTGAAATTTACCTTGGCCATGCCCTGCAGGAGAGAACATGGGTTTGGCAAAAGCAGGTTATTGTAACTGGATTATTGTGTGGCTGATGAGAAGAACTTCAGATGTGAAAGACCTGCGGAAAGGCCTGACTTGGCTGGGGCGGGAGGAGGAGACATGGGCTAGCAGTTTTTCTGTCAGTACCAGGGAAATGCTCATCAGATAACCACATAAGCATGGAAAATATACGACTTGATGCTTGATTACTCTGATGCCCTGGTGTGTCTTACTGCTGCACAGATGCTAAAGGGGCTCTCCACTGAGAAATAATGAACAAGAAAAAGTGGACCTCTGTAAAAACAGAGAACAAGCAACAACCTAGGGATTACTGCATTTGCTAACAGTATTAGTAAGATTCTAAATGTGTGAAGAGAAAACACTTTATAATTAGTTTATACCTCTGTGGAATGTTTTCCGGTTTGTTGGTAAATGCCACCAATAATGAGCTTTTCCCCCCAACGTAGGATTAAGACTAGGTGCTCTCTCTGCTGTTACTTATTTTCTTTGCTTGGGTTTATGTTTTATGAGTTTTAAGTGTGCCTGTAAATGGATGAAAAGCAGTGTGAATTATATTTGCCATGAAATGCTGCATTATCCCTTCAAACAGGATGTAAGCAGATATATTTGCGCAATCTGCAAATGCCACTTACATCATTATTTACGTCACTGTTTTCCCCAAGAAACTTGCAAAACATCTAAAATGATCTGAGACGCCTAATGCAGGTGCAAAGTTTCCCATATGGATTGAAAGTGAGAGACACAGATAACACCAAATGCATGGCTCCACACTTCAGCTCAGACAGTAGCCTCCGGAGTCCACATGCATTCAATGGAGGTGTGAAGTTGAAAATGGCACACCAGCAGCAGTTCACACATGCAGTGTGTTTGAGGGGTGCAGAATCAGGCTGAATGAGAATTTCTTACAAAACTGTCAAGAAATCAAGGGAATAGGCAACTCATTCTGGTGCCATTATGGCTCCATGTCTGTCATGATTAATTATTGGAGCTTGAAATTATCTAAATGATGCACAAAGTGTTTTTTCACTGACAGAAAAAAGGCCTTTGTCCCAAAGAAACACCTCATTTGCTTTAGCACACTTCATTCCATGTGTGCTAAATATACATCTCATTTGTTTTTTGTATACTTTATCTAAGCCAGTCCTGAGTGTTGGACACTGAAGCAGGGGCAGTGGAAGAAAATGATCAAGGAAATAGACAACAACCTGGCACAAACCTAACCTAAGCTTATTAAAGCATTTTCTATTGTCTTAAAATGACTGGGCTCAAAATCCCATTAGGGTGATATAGTTGTATAATAAAAATAAATACAAACAATTATATATTATGGGCGACATGGTGGTGCAGTGGGTAGCATTGTTGCCTCACAGCAAGAAGCACCTGGGTTTGATTTTTGTTTGGAGTTTGTATGTTCTCTCCATGTCCAGCTTTTCTCCTACAGTCAAAAGACATGCAGTCAGGTGAACTGGAGATACTAAATTGCCCCTAGGTATGAGTGTGTCTGCCCTGTGATAGACTGGCGACCTGTCCAGGGTTTTTCCCTGCCTTCTGCTTAGTGAGGCCTGGGATAGACTCCAGCACGCCCTGACCCAGCAGTAGGATAAGCAGCTTAGTTAATGAACGAATGAATAATATATTAGTAAAAAAAAAACAAAAAAAAAAAACCAACAAGACAAAGGGAAAAAGGATTAGGCTTACTGTTAAATACTGGAAACACATGTTATGGTACAAACAGGACTGTTTATACTCGGACATCACACACAAGATTAAGGTGGACCAAAGCAGGAACAGCCAAGACCAATATGAAGCTCCTGGGATGGGGTCAAATTCGCTGACACTGCATGAACACTTGTACATACATACATCTGTGCCTGATGATTACATATTACAAAAAAAAGCACAGTAATGAACTGGTGCTGTCAAATTAATGTGTTAACAAAGAATTCAATGCAGAAAATTTTTTTAAGCTACAAAAAGTTTTTAACACAGATTAAAAATTAGTTAAATTCACATCAACACGTAGCGCCATCAGTGAACACAAACATTCCGAAATTGAACGTTACATAACTCGTTTTAGGCTGCATTCTGATTGCAAGCTGTATCGCTGCTCCCTACACACTGCACAAGTTACAGAATCCCAAGCGCTCTTCGTAGGGAACTTGGCCAATAAAACGGCTCTATTTGGGATGCACTGCAACGTTATCAACAGCGGGTCTTAATTACAGCTCTCTGTTGTATTTAGCATGATAAATCGAACAGGACTGTTCAGACTAATTGTGTATGCTGTAGGTACTTTTGAAATAAATGTGATGAAACATCTATGCACAGTGGGTGATGTATTGTAACTGTTTGATGTATGTTTTGGTTGTTGTTTAACCTTGTGCACAGTGCTCTGAGCTCTCGTGTTCAGTGTTAGGATCTCCAAGCTCATTAGCTGTCATAAACTTTTCTAAAGTTGAAAGGAACAATGGAGAACAAAGAAGTCTTGTTGGGGTACTATATTTTTGTATGTTACATCAGTTCAATGTCGATGGAGAAGACAAAGGTGACGAATCCACATAACACATACACAAACTCATATGTAACTTTTTTTTTTACATTTTGTTATTTCCTTTACTTGAACTTTGGAATTCTCATTGTATACTACTATTATACTGTTCCTGATAATTAGTTATTCCTCTGGCAATTCATTAAAAAATAATACGTAAAATGCTTCCCATTGTGGGGGCGGGTCTCTGAGGTAAAATCAAATCAGCCAATCACATAGCAGCAGCACAACAGATCATCCGGTGAAGTGATATACCCATGTGCCCTAACTCCTTACACACTGTGCAGTTCCCTTTAAATAAAAAAAGAAAGACATCAATCATCTTGAATATTTCATCAGATATTTTTATCAGATAAAGTCAAGTGAATAATGAGACAACATTCAACAGTGGTTTCTCTTAAAATAGACCAGTGATAAACATCAACATTTTCAATGGCTCTACGATGCCAACCTGCATGTATAACGCAAATCAAAATTGTGAAAACCGCGATTAATAAATTTACTCACTTGACAGCTCTATTTATAACCAAATTCTAGTTATGTGCTACCCCTCCCACCCTGAGAGCATGGCCAATTTTGCAATTATGGGGCTCAAACTAGCAATCTGAAGATGATAGGGTTTGCCAATGCGCCACTCTGGAGCCTCCTTCCAGCATGTTTTACCATATATAGACACCTCCTACTTTGCAAGCTCTATACATGGGTCATTTAATGTTATTACAATTTTGGGTTTAGAATTTTGTATTATTTGTATTATAATTGGTCTGTCAATATAGTATTGAATTCAACTTGTAATGAAGGGCTCTTGAGGGGGAATATAATGAAATATTGTAAGAGTATAAACAACCTACTGGGCAAAGCAGTTTCCAAGTGCATGGCTCTTGGAGATAGTCTTTTAAATAAAGGTCACCTGGGAGGCTAATTAGTACTGTCTTACTGTAATCTATCATTAATGAATTACTTTTCTACATCTGACAGCTCCATTATGGGACAAAGAACTGTAAGCATTTAAGCTTATTTAAGCACTGTAAGCTTTAAGTTCAAGCAGCTTCCTTTTTTGAACTTGCTGGGATGGCTATAAACCTGTATAAATATACAGTGTATCACAAAAGTGAGTACACCCCTCAAATTTCTGCAGAAATTTAAGTATATCTTTTCATGGGACAACACTGACAAAATGATACTTTGACACAATGAAGAGTAGTCTGTGTGCAGCT